>QTSX02005219.1:0-113425 GCA_014839935.2 Entomophthora muscae | reverse complement strand
AACTAGTCAAGAAGCCAGTGGCATGCCTATTGCTCAACCATCTATTACAGGGATCACTCAATCTGGATCCTAAGCAGAACACAACTTGAGTAGACCTTGTGACTTAGGAAGAACATCTATCAGATAAGCCCCATGACCACCATGATATACATGAATAGCATGTGGCTTCCCATGATACTATTTAACATTCTATATCCATATCAAATAAGGTATCATTATTCTTTTAAATATTCCCCTTTTATTTGTTTATTATACTTCAAAGAAGTATAATCTTGACAGTGGTAGCACAGGTAGGTTTCCCATACCTACCCAACTTAAGGAAAAAATTCCTCCTAAGAAAAAGACTCAAACAATGGTACTCCCTGGTGGCTGGAGAGACTACAAAGAAGGACAAGAGGTTCCAAACAGCTTCATTATTGTTGACAAGGTCCTTATCCCCGTAGAGCAGTACAATACCCTCCAGACCCACAACCTGTTACCTGCCATCATATCAGCTGTAACCACACCACAACATCCCAAAATACCTAGCCTCGTGTTTCAATGCCTGTGCACGGCTGAAATTGGGACCTTTGCAGGACTACGTTGTGAGAACGCCTTCTTTTGGATTAACAGCACCAAAAGCAAGTTTGAACAAGTAGAATACCCATGTAGACTTTGGATCTTCAAAGTCTCCCTCCGTGTCACAGGATCAGCGTCATGCTTCATAAGCGCGTGGATGGCCCAACACCCCAACCAGAAGGAGAACTGGGAGATGTTCAAGAGCACTTTCCTCAAAAAGTTCTCCCTGAAGGATTTGGACGTGATAATCATGACAGAACTTCAAACCATCAAAATGACAGGAACAATTGAAGAGTACATCACAGCTTACAAAGATCTACGTGATTGCGCACCCAGTATCATCAATTTTGATGAACCTGGACCACACCTGGACTTCTACAACGGCCTCCCCATGCACATCAGACACCAGTTTGAAATGACCTGCTGCAAGAACTTCAAAGATGTCTTCCTAGAGGGTAAACACGCAGCACATAAATCTGATGACCTGCACACAGCCAATAAACCCAAGGAAAGCCCAACTGCCAGAAAGGACACTTGTCCCAACAAGCAGAACAACCAAGCCAACAACTCTCACCCTCGTAATGAAAGTTGTACAGCCCAAGCCAACCAGGCTAGCACCAAAGACACTAATAAGGAGGAAAAAGCTCAGTGGAGTGCTTAGGCAAGCCGCCCTCCCCCAATATACAAGACTTGTACCAGGACCAAGACATGGATTCAATCACCATGATCCAAGTACCCTCCAGCAATCCTCTACTGCTTGCCGCCCAACCTGGAAATAAACTCCTTACCTATCCTTTCCGTTTTTGCAGATACCAAGGCACAGCACTATTCAACACTGAAGCAGATCAATCCCTCGTTGACAAAAAATTTGCCAACCTTATGAAGTTACCTACAATATGAAGCAGTTTCAGGAGAGTCATCATGGCAGACAATAGAAGTATGCCAGTCACCAAGGAGACAAAACCTTTCTGCGCTCAAATTGAAGACGTACAAACAACAATCAGTGGACCTATCATACCCATCCCTAACTATGATGTGATATTAGGTCTGGATTGGATGCAAAAGATCAAACCACACATTGATTGGGACAGTGCAACCCTCACCATCCAGCGCGGTGAAGTACACCATCACATCTACCCAACTCACCTTGACACCCTCATGCACAACCACATGTTTGTAAAGATAATGGAAACAGAAGAGGAAACAGACCTGAGCAAGATAAACTGGAATACCTGTAGATACAAAATCATCCACTTCAAAAATACTGAAGCAAGATGTGAAAACAATTACATCCACTATCAGCTACTCAAAGAATTTCCCTCTGTGTTCCAAGAATCACTGCCCGTGTTACCACCCAACCATGGCATACAACACAAAATTGACCTTAAAGTAAGCGTACCCAAGGCGCGCCCCATCTACTGTTTAAGACCCCAAGGAGACAACACCCTAAAGGCCTACCTTGACAAAGCACTAGACAAGGGCCTCATTAGACCCTCAAAATCCCCCTTTGGCGCTGCGGTCTTCTTTGTGGCCAAGAAAGACAGGGGACTCCTCCTGGTCACAGACTACAGGACACTCAATGAGGCCACAATTAAGAACAGGTATCCCCTGCCCCTGATTGACGACCTTTTTGACGCCCTGGGGGGGTCCCAAATCTTCACAAAAATTGACCTGACAGCTAGATACCATCAACTTTGCGTAAAGCCTGAAGACATTCCAAAGACAGCATTCAGAACTAAATACAGGTCCTTCAAGTGTGTTGTCCTTAATTTTGGTATGACAAATGCCCCCAGTACCTTTGTGACGTTCATGAATGAAGTTTTCAAAGAACACATTGGGAAGCAAGCAATTATCTACCTGGATGACATAATCATCTATAGGTCAAACTTAAAACAACACTGGGAAGACATCCGCCTAGTCCTCCGCACCCTTCAGGAAAATCAACTTATTGCCAAGCCATCAAAGTGTGACTTCTTCTCGTTGGAACTCCCATTCCTTGGCCACATTGTCAGCAAGGACAGGATAAAACCAGATCCATAGAAGATACACGCTATAACCAAAATGCCAGTCCCTAGGAACAAGAGTGAACTCTGTACTTTCTTAGGCATGGTTGCCTACATCAGGAGATTCATCCCCAACTGGGGCGCATTGACAGCCCCCTTATCAGCCATCACATGCAAGACAACCAAGTTTGTGTGGACCCCGCTACAAGATCAATATTTCTGCCAACTAAAAGAGCAAATGGTTATAGCCCCCATACTCCAATATCCAAACCGTGAAGGGATATACAAACTTGAAACCAACACCTCTGATTGTGCTATAGGCGGAGTACTCCGCATTCAAACAGCAGAAAAGGAATTCCTCCCTGTTGCATATGAGTCAAGAAAGCTGTCAGACGGCAAAAAGAGATTCCCTATTCACAACAAAGAACTAGTAGCCATTGTACACTGCCTCCTAAAATGGTGTTGTTATCTGGAAGGAGCTCAAACATTCAAGGTACTCACCAACCATAAATCATTGGTGTTCTTCAAAACCCAACAGCATTTATCAAGAAGGCAGGCCAAATGGATGAGTCTCATACAAAGATACCCAATGCAAATTGAATACAAACCAGGCAAAGAAATGCTTACCACAGACGCCCTATCAAGGCTATACAGCAAGCATGCCCTCTGTGCTGATGGTGACCCCAAATAGCCCATGCTCATCATGGGGAATCTCCAGGAGGATTTCCTACCAGGCACTCCCATGGACGTCCAAGAAAGAGTCCTCAAGAACAAACACCTGTTCAAAAACGTATATGGTACATTACACTGAGTTCTCCCTAGTGGCAACACTGTACCTTACATCCCGTCAATGCAAAAGATTGACACCATACTCAGGTACCATAGAGACTTGGGACACACCTGTAGCAGGAACCTACATGAATACCTTAAAACACGCTACCGGTGGCCAAATATGCTTGACAATATCAAAGAAGTACTGGAGCAATGCAAAGTCTATGAGAAGTACGCCCAAAGCAAAGCACCGCCCAAATTGGTGGTACCTGTATCCATCACACAACCCTTCAAGGTATGGTCGTTGGATATTGTGGGACCAATGCCTGGCAAGAATAAAGGAAAAAATTACATCATAACAGCTATCACCTACACAACTAGGTGGCCTGTGGCACAAGCCACAAAAGAGCACAAAGGCAATGATATAAGACAATTCATTGGCAAAGAGATCATTGGCAAGTTTGGAAAACCCAACCTCCTGATCACAGATGGAGGCACCAAACTCAAAGCCATTAACACAAACATCTACCTAGTCAAGAACAGAATCAGACACATCACTGCCAGCCCGTATCATCCTCAAGCAAATGGACAAGTAGAACAATTAAACGGCGCGCTTGTAGAAGCCCTCAGTAAGTTATCTGCTAACAATTCAAGGGCATGGGTTGATATGCTCTCAACAGCCCTTATTGTCTGCCAAACTAGAGTCAACCGCAACCCTGGCAAAAGTCCTTATAAGTTGGTCTATGGGCAAAAGCCCGCCCTTGTTAGTACAGCTGCCAGAACCAAGTTACTGCTCCCAAAGAAGGTACCAGAAGACAACGACCCCAATGTACAGCAGGCTAGAAAAGACCAAGAATAGATGGAACACATTCACTACAACCGCCTACGCTTGTGCAAGGCAAGAGCAGCCCAGCACAACTTGAGACTACCCATCCCCAGCACCAAACTTGACCAATACCAAGCATGTGTCCCTGACTCTCTAAAGAAAATTCCCAAGGCTCCACCTTCCAATACCCCAGAGGGAGATGTTGCAACATCTTCAATTACTCCCTCTTGGGGAATTAAGGCCCCAAGCAGTTCACCAAATAAGTCACCAAATGGTTCACCAACTAGTTGAGAAGCCAGTGGTATGCCTATCACCCAACCATCTATTATGGGGATCACTCAATCTGGATCCTAAGCAAAACATAACTTGAGTAGACCTTGTGACTCAGGAAGAACATCTATCAGATAAGCCCCATGACCACCATGATATACATGGACGGCATGTGGCTTCCCATGATACTATATAACATTCTATATCCATATCAAATAAAGTATCATACTTCTTTTAAATCTTCCCCCTTTATTTGTTTATTATACTTCAAAGAAGTATAATCTCAACAATCCCTAGTTCTAATTTACTTTTCAAAATGCATCCTGTTATTGGGTTGTTGTGGTATATCCTATACAATTTGATTCTCAACCAAATCATTTCTGGAAGCTGGGGCTCTGCAGTTGGAACTTTGTTGTTGGTGCCGCCCAATGTTAATTTCATGCCAGCCAATCTTGGAGCTCCCCCCATTATGGAAACTGAAAATTGTGTTACTTCCCAATGCCCAGAACTTTATGCTGAAGATGAATTGATGCTTTCCCAGGCTATTTACCTTGGGCTACTATGGTTAGGATTAATTGTTCTGCTTAATCCTGGTGTTAAAATTGAAAATTTCACAAAAAAATATCTGAAGCTGTGTTGGTGGCTAGCCATTAATTCTATGTGGATTTGGGTGGTAATTCCCCATCACTTAGAAACAGCTTCATACTATCCCGCAATTTCTGTCACAGACCCTGTACAAAGACACGCAGGAGGTCTTTAAACAGTGTAAGGTATGTAAAAAGTGTGCAAGAAGTGATACTCCCCCACATTCTGTACTGCTCATTTGTTCACAACTACCCTTCAAGGTGTGGGCCCTTGACATTGCTGTGCTAATGCTGGGAAGACATAACAACAAGAAGTATATCATCACTGCTGTTGACTTTCCCACTTGCTGGTCAGTAGCGCAAGCGGTGAAGACACATACTGGCAATGACATCCAAAGCTTCATTGGTAAAGAGATTATTAGAAATTTTGGTAAACCAGAACTATTAATCACAGATGAAGGCAAAGAATTGACCTTGGAAAGCACCAACATTTACCTCACAAAGAATGGGGTCAATCATACAGTAACCATGACTTATCACCCTCAGGCCAATGGCCAAGTTGAGCAGCTAAATGGCAGCTTAGTGCAGGCCCTTGCCAAGCTCACAGCCAGGAGACCTGAAGACTGGGCCAAGAAGCTACCAACTGCACTCCTTTTATGCCCACCTGGTTGAACAGATCCACTTGGAAGAGCCCCTTTGAGCTTGTGTATGGCCACTGTGGTGGATCTAGGCCTAACCAGTCCATTTACCATAATCCTGCCCTTGACTCTTGTTTCCATTACCTTCCTGTGACAAAGCTTTGAGGAGCTTGGCCTCCAGGGAGGCAATTTTCTGGGTTAACGCTTTATTATAATCCTGCCAATAAGCCATTATTTCAACACTTTTTCTCTCTCCTAACCTCAAGCCTTCAATTTCACGGTTCTCCATTTCTTTAACTTGTTGCAAGATTTCATCCAATCCTATCAATAAGTTCCAGGCATCCCAAGCGTAAATTTGTTTGCCTTGGGTGGGAGTCCCCTTCTTTGCAAAATATTTAGAGCATAGCTCTTCAAAAGCAGTTTTGACTTCAACCAAGGACTCCTCAGGGATAGTCTTTGTGACCTATAGACTGGACCAAGCTTCTTCCAATGAACTACTAGGTACTTCCTTCCTTGCATCAGCGGTCTCTACACAAAGCACCCCAAACTTGGCTCTCTTGAATTTTAACAAAGAAGACATAATAATTGAAAAATAAGTGAGGGGAAAGCGTCAAAACCAACAATGTGAATCTATTTTATTTATGTTTAACTGTTTTTGCTTATATACCATTCAGGGCATATACAGCTGAAAACCCCTCTGGTTCCTGAATCAACCAATGATTTACGTCACGTGGTCAATGACATTTGAGTCATTCAACATAAATCTTTACCTAAAAGACCACCAAAAATTCTCAACCTATAAGAATTAACCTACAATGGGCAGAAGTCACCTGACTCCATTCAACCCAATGTTCCAATTTGGCATGGAGCTTCCCCAGCTCCCGGCGCCAAAACCCTGTGGATTACACATCCCAAAACTCAGCTATCAGTGTTCCAACTGGGAACCAGCTGATCAGACCTGAATTCCTAGGCATCCTTGCCTTTATTTAGTTATCTTTGCATTTAATGGTTTTTCTCCTTAAAACCCATTAAAATGCTTTGAAACTCAAACCAAGCACCTCAGCACTTTACAAATCACTTAGGCAGTGTAGCGGCACTTTTATCCTAATGAATTTGCAAAGACAGCACTTTTTACCCAAAATCTGGGGGTTTCCTTTTGGTTAACCTTAACCAAACCTCTTGATACAGTCAAGGCCATTAAACAATATAATTAAATCATCATTAATTATATCACCATGTATTTATTAATTAATCTTCCCAATTAATTAACCTGTTTTTGAGACACCTAGTCTCCAAGATTAACTCGGCTAATCTTGACCTCTGTTCTTTTACTGAACATAGATATTCAGTTTCCAGGAATCTTTACCTTAAGACTTCCAAAAACCTATTTATATTCAATAAACAACAAAAAAATAAACAACTTTATCATTTGGAGAATTTATTTGGCTAAATCCCTGGCAGTGACTGTAGTACAGTCACAGCCACAACCCAACATCATCCAAGCCCTTATGGGAACCAAGCTGGAAATAACCAACAAGGTTCCCCCTTGTTCAGCACCTCAAGTACTACAGGCCAATTGTGATCAGCTAGAGAAAGAGGAAAAACGTCTTTGAGACACTTTTGTTCCTATCCAAGCTAGACACAAAGTTGGGGACAAGGTCTGGGTAATTAATGTAGATAAAAGCAAACTACAGCCCAAAAAAGTAGGCCCCACCATCATTTAAATTTAAACAAAAACAACACTTACCTGTTACAAGGACTCAGCAAGCGCAAGGAAGACAAGGTCCTGCAACACAATTGATTACAGCCCTGTAAGGCCTGGAAGAAGCAACAGGAAGCCACCCTACCTACAACTGAATAGCAACTAGTCCAGTATGGCACCTGGGCTCCTGAAAACCTCCCCAATGATCTCCCTCCAGATGAGGCCAACCTTCAGCCGGGGGGGGTGTCAAAACAGCAGGGTTGACCTGCCAACAAGGTTCCAACTAAACAGGTTTGAGACCTGCAATCTGACTTCACAGTGACCCAAAGCCAAACAAGGAAGTTGAATCAAATTCCCGGAATAAGCCACATGGACAAACAATGATCCCATATGGTGGATGACTTGATTTGGCGCTTGACTCATTACCAGGATCAAGCCACCCCCTTCACTATCCAACCAAGTGATCTACATACTCATGTTCTCTTATGATGAATCAGTGAAACTATATAATACCTATCTCTAAATAAAGATAATTATCTAGTTCCCAAATATTTTCCCCCTTGGAACTCTGCTGAAACAGAACAGTTACAACAGTATTACAGGAAGCCAAATGCTGTCCATATATGTCATTGCTGTCAGGATTGACAATCCCTCCTTAAAACCTAGGGCCAAGAGCAAGATTTGAACCCTGGTCCTAATTCCCTGCGGGCTGCCAGCCCTAAGAACTAAGGGGCCAGCTGCCTGTGTTTTTTTGGGACTGAACCCCCTCAAGCTGATACAGAGCTTGTCTCTCTAGATGATAATATCAGCCAAACCTTGGAAACAACAGTGCAAAATGAAAGATCAAACAAATTGCCTAATGGAGGCAAGGAAATTCCTACCATTAGCCTCATGATTTTGAAGTCTACATCAGTGGCCAATCAAGAGCCATCACTGGAATAAAACACAGGCCAGAAGTCTGCTCTCATGACCACAACTTGAGAAAAGAATAATTGAGCAACCTATTCTGAAGCTTTGACCTATAAGAAAACGCCCAGCAGCAGGGCAATTTTGCCGCTCTTAAACCTGGGCCTCCTGGCCACCCAGCCTCAGATTTTCCAACCCTGTGATAAATTCCAGTTGGAAAATGTAAAGTTTGGCGGCAGGGTACTATATAGGTCCATAGACCCCACACTAAGACTTTATTGCAATTTTTAAATAAAGACTATGAAACATGGGTTTCCCCAATTACTACCCTATTTTATCTTTGTCATTTATCATTTCAGCTCAAGATCTTTCAGACTCCCTACCCTTCTGCCCGCTGTTTAATATCCACCAGCTGCTCCCTTTGGTCCCGTCCACTTTAAAGAATACTCTTTGAAGCCCAAATACAAAGAATTTACCCTTGATAATATACTGGAAAAGGATCCCTTGGACTGGATGCATTTGCAAGTGAGATACAACAAACAAGGCCCTTGGCACAACACCAAGCCCTGCCTATTCAGAGACAAGTACAACTTGCTATCTGCCTATCAACTGGATATGGAGCCTCCAATTATCCTGAAGCCAATGCCTGCGTCCGCACCTGAACTTCCCTTAGACCACAAAAATAAGCTATTTGGAATTATGTATATCACTCTCTCTGGGGTGATTGACATAATAATTCTGGCCGCCGGCTTGTGGTCTTGGATGAGAAAGTCCTTCTCATACCTCTTTAAGTTAACCCCAATTTTGTGGTGGGCTCTGCCCGCAAAACTCATGGCCTACATGATCCCTGAAAATAAAGGACCAGCTGCCCAAGCTTGGTGACAGGTACCCACCCACTTGGAAGTAATCTTCCAAGATGATGAATGATGGCAGAGGGATTAAGACCAGTTACTAGAGATCCCACAGGAATAGATACCATTCTGAGGTGGAACAGATCTCCATACAGGCAGTACCAACCTAACAGAGGGATGAAGCAACTTAAGAAGAAGTACACCCCCAAATACTTAAGGAGGAAGGCAGAAGCCAGCAGACAGAATACCTTGGGATTGGTGGGCTTCTTGGGAGACTGATAATTCTGAGGCTCTTCCTTTTGGGGTGGATTGTGTGATAATGGAGTTACAGCATAAAATACTCCTGGAATTACTTGACGCCAAGATTTCTCTAAAAAGCAGGAATCAGGTGAGGTATCAGAATTGGCTCTGGTACCAGAAAAATGCTGGCCTCAAAGGCCTGTAGCAAGATTACACAGAAAAGTCATTTATACCCAGTGGACTTCCAAAGGGAAGTATTGGGCAGTCTTGTGGTTGTTTCTGAGAAGAGTTAAGCCAAGAGTAGAGGGTAAAGAAATTGGGTGAATGTGAGACTTTTGATGAGGAGAAACTTTTGGGAAAGCTTCAAATATGGATTAAGAAGAAGAGAAGTATATTTTATTGGATAATACTTTAGACTTATATAGCTTGCGCTGTAGCAAGGACTTAAGTTGGATCAAAGATAGATGAGGTCATGTGTGAGTTGGATTTGGATTGCTGGATACTTAGACAAGTCATATGATATTGGTTTGTTGCCATTTGTCATGAATGACATTTCAATACTTTTATTGAAAACCCAAGAGTTGAACCCCAGTCCTCTGAAGGCGGATTGGCTCCCCCAGGACGGCCCAGGACCCTCTGACCCTTTAAGTCACAGACTCAAATTGTTAAGTTACCCCGCAACCCACCAGCCTACTACAGAGGATTCCCTGAATGGTTTCCAGATTGCCGCCAACCCAGTGCCACTGGATGCCCATACCTATGCAGGAAACGTGACCTGCCTAAAGGAGGTTGGAGAAAGATCTACTAATAGTCCTGCCAAAAAGTACCAGCTGTTGCCAGTCTCCAGTCCAGAAAGAGTATTGCAATTGGTCAGCTTGGGTGACATGGTGAAAAACAGCGGCAAAACAAAGCATTGTCACTTCTTCCCTCCAGAGCCAGCCCAACCAAGACCCACCCAAACTGGTGCCACTGAGAGCCCAGACCTACACAGAAGTTGTGGCTTGGACAAGACCCACTACTAGCCCTGCCAATAAGCACCAACTGCCACCAGTCCCCAGTCCAGAAAGGAGAATGCAATTAGCCCGCTCAGGTGACATGGTGAACCACAGCGGCAAAATTAAGCATTGTCACTTCTGTTTGCCAGAGCTTACCCAACCAGGACCTGCTTCCCTCAAGACCCTAAGCCAAGATCCATGCCCTGCCTGCAAATTGCCCATGGACCTGAAGCCCACAAAAAATGAAGAAGCAAAATCACATGGTATAAGAACGCTGGCGGTGTGGTGATGACCACATCATCATTTTCAATAATAAAGTTTTATGAACCTTTGGTTTAAACAAATCTTACCTTATCTAGTCTTAGTGATCTTCCATCTTAACTCCAGCCTAATAGACCATCAGGCAACCACACCTTCCAGAGATCAACCTGCCAACCCGCCCCAGGCACTATACCATCCCCCGGGAGCCCCCTTTGGACCTGCACACTTTACTGATTACCCTCCAAACCTGGCCTACGCCAAGTTCAACTTGAAAAACATACTCCTTGCCAACCCTCTGGCAAGAACTAGAGAAACCAAAACAATAGGTTGAGAAGGAAAGTGGTACATTAGGCTGCCCAGATTGTTCAAAGACAAGTACAATTACCTACCTGCCTACTTTGTCCCCATGACTCCGCCCTTAACCCCACAACCCAACCGCCCAATGTAACCCCCCACCGCCACAGAGACCACATCCACTCAATTGTTTGGAGTGCTCTACATTACTTTGACGGGAATGGTAGAGACTATGGTGCCCAACTCAGGGCCCTGGTCTTTTCTTGGGCAATCTGTATCCTATATTATCAAGTTAGCACCCATCCTATGGTGGGCATTATCCACTAGCCTGGCCTTACTCTGTCCTGAGTCAACCAATGCCTCTACCTATGCCTGGCTTCCTGACACTCTCTGATGCTGCCAGTTGGGATATGTTACTTCCTGTTGCCCTCTTTGCTTATTGACTCAGTAGACACCAAGTGACTGGCCAATCCCCCTTTGCCATGCTGTATGGGCGTGAAGCCACAACTCCCTCAATATTGAGACCCCCTTTGATTGAAGTTGACATGTCTGCCAATCCTGAAACCCATGTCAAGGACTTGAATAATTGTATCATTGACATTCAGGCAATGGCATACTTAACTGACTATAAGGTCAAGGCTTTAGAGCTCTTGCCTTCCAATGCTTCTAGAGCCCCCCTCTCTGAGTACCAAGTAGGTGACCTGGTTCTCTACTATCAGAACCGTACTGGAGGCAGAGCCTATAAGCTAGACTCTATCTGGGTTAGACCTTGTGAAGTCACCTTCAAGAAGGGCGTTGAGTATACTGTGAAGCTGTTATCATCTGGCTATCCCTTTACCTGAGTTTAATCCAAATTCCTCCGCAAATATCAACTTCCTGTGTCCAATCTTGAGGGGGAGATGTTGGAAATTGCGCCATTAATGCTATTTTTAAATGGCCTTCAAATAGTGGTATGTGCAAAGATTTGGTTGGTTTTGCTTTCAATTTTGGATATTCCTTGCCTTCCATAAATGGGTTGACATCAATGTCCACTCATTCCGGATTGCCATACCAGCCCTCAGCTGATCCTGGTATGATTTCAACCTAATGTGACCCCCTCTGTCACTCTGTCTACCTAATGAGTGATCATTAACCCTTGTCTACTATTTAAGTAAAATCATTTATCCTAATAAAGACAAGTTTATCCACATTTGTGTTGGCTTTAATATTCTTCAAGTTTTTTCCTTTCCTTTTTGCCAAAAGGAATTCCTCATCTTGTATTTCAGGAAATTAAGTTATGTGCCCTTAATTTTGCCCTGAAGGCTAACCCAAGGCTAGCTTTGAAGCTCAAATATTTTGTTATAAAGATTTTCTGCCGTGTCCTCCTGGATGTTGTCCCCAGGAGCCAAACACAACACTGAGCATTATATTAATGTTCAAAAAAATTATATATTAATACTTAAATAATACTGTCAGAACTTTTGGTTCTGCCATTGGATCTGGCAGCCCAAGTATCATTTGCTTTATTAGGTATATGGGATATTTTGGCCATTCTGTAGAATGTGTTGCTTGTATGATGTCAAGCGTTATCTGTGACATCTGCGGATTCATTGGCAGGGCAACAACTAACAATGTCCAAGGGAGGCAACTTCCAAGCGGCTCTCTAGCTGGCGTCTTGCTAAGGTCTTTGAGTACTGACTAGGGTCTTTGAACTCAGATTTCTCTTCTACTGTGAAAACGTTCTGCAGTAGGATATTTTTAAATTTTTCTGCCTTCCATTAGTCTAATGGAAGGGCTTTTATAGAGCTCGCGCCCTCTTGCCAGGATAATTTCATCTGTGGCTTCTAACTCTTGCTCGGCCAGTCTTTCCATCCCAAGACTGCCGGCATCAACCCACAGAGTCAGGCATTCATGCAATGGCATGGGATTTGATATCATAGTACCCTGCACTGGGTACTATTTACTTCATAGCCATGCATAATCTATTGGCGTGCCAGCGGTGGCGGTGCCAATTAATGGCTCTATTTTTAGTGCATTATTAATCAGGTCACTTAGCGACCTTTCACAGCAGGAATTTGCAGTGGCCCTGGTGGGCTGTCAGCGTGAATTGATCCTAATCCTTGTTATTCTCAGGGAATCTATCATCTTCTTGGTGCCTCATTATCGAACCTATTTTGCTGCTAACCCAGCAGTTTGCTAGAGCATTCTAGAATAACTCTGGCCAATCAGGATTTGATCATAATTGGAGGCCTAGGATGCTCCTGGTTGGACTTGCATCAATTGGCCTGAATCTACTTTGTGAAAGCTTCTTAGATCAATTTTGCTTGACAGTAATATATCAGAAGCTTCTATAATTGATGACTTGGCAGGCCACTAAGATTTTCTAAGGTAGAGTGAAGTCAATATAAATTCCTGACAAATACCAGCACAGTTAAAAGACTTTAAAATGCTTAAGCTGGTGGCTTGGCTTAACCTAATAAATAATGACCCATATACTGGTTTATGAGTTTTGATAAGTCCTTAAATGAGTCATGATAAAACTTTAAGATTCCAGAGAGAAAGCGGTCTGGATCGATCTGTTAAAGCCAGCGATAAGATGGTCCAGAAACTGATCCGTTGGATCTGATTGAGCCAGCTTGGACTTAAAGCTTTTATGAGGTAATGCTTGTGAAGGTTAAAAGTTTGGCGATGCATCTTTCAGGGGAAAAGGCTTTCGAGAAGTGTAGAATCATGGATCGCGATGGGGAGATGGGAAACTTTTGATAAGATTTCGATCGAACTGAGTTGGGTCCCAAGCCGGCTTTAAGAAATTGGAAGTCCTTGTCACCACAGTCCTTGATTTTGATACTTGGGCAGAAAGCAAGGCGATAGGACTCTGATCCCTTTAGCATATTGAAATAGATACATTGTCTGCATTGACATCCAATCACTGGAGCATAGAAAACGTTTGACTTGATCCAACTCTCATAATGTTGCGTACTAAAATCCATTCCTCTTTGGGGCGAGGATTAAGCCTTCAAAACTTAAAACTCAATAGAGCTCTCAATCAAAATACCATCCGTAATTTTCAAGTTCTTTCCAAAAATACCTTAGTAGGGGTACAGTCTCGCCATAGGAAAACATTGGCTTTTGGCCAAGGCCTTCGGTACATTAGTGCTGAAGCTAAACCTTTGGCTCAAGAGGACTCTGAAGAGGTGTCAGCGGATGGAGTTTTACCTCTTTCTCGCCTTCGTAATTTGGCCATTATTGGTGAGTTTATTTATTTTTAATTCTATAATTAATCATTTGTAAAAATTAATGTAACTTTGTTACGCAGTGCTCGAAAATTTGATTTATTACCAATATTTTCTTAATTAATTTCTTTTATCTAATTCATATTCAGTTTTTAAATATTTTAAATATGATCTATTTTTTAAACATGCGTTTTTATTAGCTCATGTTGATCACGGCAAAACTACCCTTGTGGATTGCCTTCTCAAGCAGTCTGGAACTCTCAGCACACTCCAGGGTACTGGCGTGCGTGTGATGGATCACAACGATCTGGAGCGCGAACGTGGGATAACCATTCTATCCAAATGCACTAGTGTTATGCACAAGAATCATCGTATCAATATTGTAGATACCCCTGGCCATGCGGATTTTGGAGGCGAAGTTGAACGTATCTTATCTATGGTAGATGGTGTAGTACTAGTAGTCGATGCTACTGAGGGGCCCATGACCCAGACTAAGTTTGTTTTAGCCAAAGCTTTGCAACGCGGATTGCGGCCACTTGTAGTTCTTAACAAGGTCGATCGGCCTTCTGCTCGACCCGAAGAAGTAGACAGTGAGCTTCTTGATTTGTTTGCTCTACTAGGAGCCTCAGATGAACAAATGGATTATACTATCATGTATGCCTCAGCCAAAGAAGGATGGGCAATAAAAGATATGTCCGAATCCAACAAAGATGCTGGGATGCAGCCTCTTTTGGATATGATGCTGGATTATGTCCCAGCACCCACAGCTGACCGTAGCCTACCCTTCCAGATGCTCGTGACTCAGCTGGACAGTAATCCCTTCTTGGGCAAATGCTACTTAGGGCGGATTCACTCGGGTCGCGTTAAAGTTGGAGATGGCCTTCGTTGCTTGACCGCCGAAGGAGCAGTGGCTGAAGAGGGCCGCGTAACCAAGATCTTCCTTCAAGCAGGTTTAGAAAAAGTGGTGGTGGAAGCGGCAGGTGCAGGTGATATCGTCAGTATTGCGGGGCTGTCCAAAGCTGGAGTCAACACCACCCTCTGTGCCCCAACTATTGAAGCACCCTTGCCAGCTCACAAAGTAGATCCACCCACAGTATCTATGATTTTCAATGTCAATACTTCGCCACTTGCTGGCACTGAGGGTAAAATGTTGACGTCTACTGTCATTGGTGATCGCTTATTCCGCGAAGCCGAAACCAACGTAGCACTCCAAATCACCGAGAGTGAATCAGGCGGCTTTGAAGTGCGTGGGCGTGGTGAACTGCAACTGGGTGTTCTGATTGAGACTATGCGCAGAGAAGGCTTTGAGCTCAGCATTTCACCCCCTAAGGTTGTCTTCAAGCGTAGCGAAAACAAGAAGGATATTCTAGAGCCGATTGAAGAAGTTACAATCGACGTTGAACATGCCTACGCTGGAGTTTGTATCGAGAAACTTAGCAAGCGGAAAGGTGACTTGAAGAACTTTGGAGAGTTTGGTGAGAAGGCCCGTTTGATTTTACATGTGCCTACTCGTGGTCTTCTAGGATACTCCGCAGAATTCAAAAATGACACTCATGGCCAGGGAGTGCTGAACCATACTTTCCACAGCTATATGCCCTTCAAAGGACCCCTCGAGAGCACACGAAAGGGTGCCTTGCTATCTAGTGCCAAGGGTGAGGTCACCCACTACGCTGCCAGTTTGATGGAGCCTCGCGGCAAGTTATTTGTGGTGCCTGGCATGATGGTATATCCAGGCATGGTTGTGGGTGAGTACAACAAGGGAGACAGTGACCTCGAAGTCAATCCTGCAAGAACCAAGGCTGTAACCAACATGCGCAGTGTTATCAAGGATGAGACCGTGCGTCTTACTGCGGTTAAGCCCATGTCTCTTGAAGAAGTCATTGCCTACGTTGCACCTGATGAAATTATTGAAGTCACCCCCAAGTCAGTGCGCCTTCGCAAGAAGGAGCTTGACCACGCGCGCCGTCGCCAGAGTGCGCGCCAAGCAAACAATCCCATGTTTGATAGCGTAGCCGAGTAGATTATTTAAGCTTTTAGTACCACATCATCAGATTTTTGATTTTATAGACTTGAACTCTTGCAACAGGGTTTACCAACCTTCATTTCCAGTACTATATCATCAATAAACATGGTGATTTATACCAAACATCTGACTTTTAGCTACAGTAGTTTTCAAACCTGTTAAGATAAACGTATATTATTCAGTTTAGAACACATAAACTCAGTCTAAAAACGAAATCAAAGCGGATCCAAATCTATTGTAATTCTATATAAATTCCTTGAATTTTGATTTTGTTTTTAGACTGAGTTCATGCGTTCTAAACTGAATAATATATGTTTATCTCAACAAGTTTGAAAACTACTGTACTGCCGTAACTGTGCTGTGTTAGCAAGATACAAGGGGAAAATATTCAGAAACTAGATTCTTATCTTTATTGGGAGATATCACTTATATAGTTGGGGTGAATCATTATAAAAGGAACATGATTGTGACAATCAGTCAATTGGATTGGACAGGGAAATGGTGTGATCCTTGTAATGAGTGAAGTGCCAAATTGAGCTGTCCACCAAGCTGGGATTGTCACTGGTTCTTGTTACTGGATTTAGTAATTCAAGTTGGCTTCCGCATTTGGCTACAGGCCATGGGGAAGTCAGTTTGGAGGTCACAGAACCTCTTGTCGGAACATTGCCGGGGGATCAACCCCCGCAGTTTTGACATCAATGTGATTCTTTGTACCTCATCTAAAACTTGGGAAAATTGCAGGGTAACAAGTTCAGTAAAATGAAACTGTATTTCATTAAAAGCCCAGCAGGATTATAACATGATTATAGAATAATAGATCAAATCATGAGCTAGCTACTAATATTCCAACCTGGTGTCTTATTGGTTAATATAGCACCTTTGGGCCAAGCAGTGAATGTTGAATGCTTCTGGGATTATAACAGGGCCATTTGAAGCCTCACATACTGGCATGGTTTATAATAGGGTCTCCCTTGTCAGAGAACTAACTCCTAAGCAGCTGGCTAATCATTCTCTGGGATTGGACAGAACTCAGGCCGGGCAGGTAGAGCCCACCATAGGATTAGGGCTGTGTTGGATTTGAGACAAGTGGCTCTTTTCTTAAAAGGAGCCACCATCTCAAATCTGGAAATGATTTTGAGAAATCTTCTTTAAGAAGATTTCTAGGAATTGTTTTCACACTTAAGCTTGGACAGATTTTTTTAAATAATATATATATATATTTTACTGTTTATTTTTAAATTTTAAAAATATAAATTCAACTTCCAAGTTTATTTCAAAAAAATTATTTTAAATATTTAAAGAGAATTGGGCTTGTCTGGAAAACAGAAAGCCATCTGAGGCCTTCTTTTTTTAAATTTTGGGTTACCCCAATGTAGGGGAAGCCAAAAGACAGGTCTGGGGAAGGGAGGATGGAATGATTAAGGCAAATGCCTTAATCATCCCTTTTGCGGCCAACACAGCCCTAAATAGGATAGTGTCAGGATTGACAATTCTTCCTCCCTGGAAACCCAGGCCTGGGAGCCGGATTTGAACCCTGACCCTAGATTCCCTCGGGCCGCCGGCCCTATGGACTAAGGGGCCGCCTGCCCGCGTTTTCCTGAAGTTGAGCCCCCGCGAGCTGATATCAAAAATGCTGGGCCAAATGGTAAAGCAAGCCAAACCAAATAAATCAGCGCACCAAATGAAGGACCAATCAAAGCGCCTGTCAAGATTTTGTTGTATTGAGGAATTGTTTTTATTAAAGATTGTATTAGGAGTGTTGATAGGGGACTATATGGCAACAGTCTGTAGCTACCAATAAGGTCTTGTGGTACAGCTATGGCTTGGCAGGATCCTGTTGGCTGTAGGAGAAGATACACAGTTCTGCAAGCAGACAACAGCGCGCTCTACTTGGATAATTCTGACTACTAGGGCTCGGCTAGTAATGATACAATAGATAGAGATCTTTAATCTCTAATCCTAATGGTGAATATTCTGCTCAATCTCTAATCAGGAGAGCACTTTATATAGGGTGGATAAGCCCTCTTTCCAGATTGTAATCTGACGCATCTAACTCTTACTAGTCAGTCTATCTGTTCCCCAGACTGCTAGTTTCAGCCCCCAGAGTTAGGCAGCCATGCCGGTCTGGCATGAGACTTCAATAGATTACCAGACCTCAGCTTATCTCATCAGCATACTGGCAGCATCTTGTCTGCAGTTTATGCATGTGCAAGTTTGGTTACCCTGTCAACTGGGTTTTTGCATCATGCATTATTCTTCTAAACAGCCTTCTATATTGATCATATAATTTTAGGTGTCTCCAAGCGCAAATGTTTGGCGTTAACCATCTTGCATTATTATTCTGGGGCAGTCTGTCTTATTAGCTGGATAACGCCTGTGATTGTGGACTGGAGTCATCAAGCCTGTTTGCTTAGGTTCAATCCAATGGGAGGATCATTCTCAGATCAGGATCAATCTTTGGAGTAATAATCAATGTACTGATTACCCAAGGCCTAGAGCGGGATAAGCTGATGCTTCTTCAAGCTTGCCAGCTAAATGGCAATTGGCTGTCTAACCAATCAACCAAGGGGAATAATGGTCAAGTCTATTACATTATTCCGGAGGCTTGACAGCGCCTAATGGAGGAAGCAAAATCTCAACTATTAGCTTCATGAGCTTGAAGTCTACACTAGTAGCCAATCAAGAGCCATCCCCAGAAAGAGGCACGGGCCTGTGGCCCAACCCCATGACCACAACACTAGAGCAAGATAATCAAGTTGCCAATTTGAGATTTTTGACCAATGAAAGAACTCCTGGCCCGAGTACCATTTTGCCGCCTTTGAACCTGAGTACACAGATCTCCTGGGCCCATCTGTCACGGCCCATACTAGAGTCTGGCTGGACTCCCACAGGGGAGGCAGGCCGGGCCTGAAAGGCCATTTACACAATAGGCACTATACAGACCAGGTAGTTCAGAGCAGTGGCTAGGGGGCGCCAACTCCCAGTATGGGGCACGACTTGGTCGGCCAGCCCCAATACTGTTATGTAGACAAACCCCAGCTTACTGAAGTCCTGGGTGGGAGGTGCGTCAGGGAGAGGAGGGGCAGTTGGAATATCCTTCATTACTGGTGGTAGATCCAGGTGATGGGGATGAAAATACTCCAGGTCAAGGGCGTAGGGCAGTTTGGCAAGGACAACAGGAGTATGACTGGGAGGATATGGGTATGCAAGTTTGTATTGAGTAGTGGATTCACAAATAGATGCAAAGAGAATAATTAAATTTGAGCAAAAATAGACAATTCCTGCAATAAGATAATAATTTCTAGGCATAAACTCGCTTTATTAAGATGTCAACAGTGAAGAGGGCTTCTCCCCCTCACTACTTATACTTACTGATGATTCTATGGCCTTTTGTGCCACCAGAGAACTGATGGCATCATTTGGAGTTGGATTTGCAATTTTAACCAGAATTTGCGTGCTTGGCCAAGTGGGTGAGATCTCATTGGCTGCTATAACATGAAACTTTTGAAATTTGCAGCATGGCAAGTTGCTACAGTTATTTTTAGCTCCCACAATAAACCAATCATCCAATTGCGCTCCCAATGTGCCATTTCCTGATAGCTAGGTAGCCCAAATTTGATAACAGGCTCAATGCCAGGGATTCAAGGCTTGTGTGCCTCTCAAATTCCGGGCCATTCACTAGTCAAAAGGGGGGCATTTTGCCCTGGAAAGTGCTTTGTGGGGGCTTCCAAGCTGCATGTTTAATCACCTCTAAGGAGGCCAGCTGACTGTCCAGGGCACTCTGGGCCCTGAAACCATCTTTCCCAATGCCCTGATGAGCCCCCCATGAAAAATATTAAGTTTGGAAGTGGGTGCTATATAGACCAAAGGACCCCGTGCTCCAAACTTATTACCATTTTTGAATAAAGGTTATATTATTTTGGCTTACACAGCTACTGCCTTATTTTGTATTTACCATCTACCAATTCAGTACAAGATCTCCTGGCCCTCCTGCCCCTCTGCCTGCAGTTTTCTGGCCTCCAGGTGTACCCTTTGGCCCCGTCCACTTCACTGATCACCCTATGAAACCCGAATACAAAGACTATACCCCAGAAAAGATACTTGAACTCAATCCTTTGGCCTGCATACAATCAGAAGTTAGATGCAACTGTCAAGGCCTGTGGATATTCCCAACACCCAAATTTTTAGAGGAAAATTCAACTATCTTTCTGCTTACAATATCCATATGGAACTGCCTGTGACGCCCAAGCCTATGCCCTCTTCCTCACCCAACCTCCCAACTGACCACACTGCCAAGCTACTCGGGATTGTGTACATCACCCTCACAGGGATGATTGATACTATAATCCCAGCTGCCAGTATGTGGTCTTGGGTGTCATGAATGACATTTCAATACTTGTATTGAAAACTCAAGAGTTGAGCCCCAGTTCCCAAAAGACGGATCAAATCCTCTAGGACAGTCCAGGAACTGCCAAACTGTTAAGTCACAGGCTCAATTGATGAATTACTCCGCGACCTGCCGGCCTACTACGGAGAATTCCCTGAATAGTTGCCAGTCTGCCGTCAAAATAGTGCCAATGAAGACCCATACCTGCAAAGGAGATGTAACCTGGCTAACGGAGGTTGGTGAAGGACCTACTGCCAACCTGCCCAACGCCAATACTGGAATTTTGAAACCAACATTGGAAACCCTGGAATCAAACCCTGACCCTCCAAAGACTACTCAAGTCACACAAAGTGGACAGGAGACCGCCCACCTGTTAAATTGCAAACCTGAAGTAACAAGTTACTCTGAGACCTGCCAGTCTCCCAAGGACAATTCCCCAAATGGTCACCAGATTGATGCCAACCTTGAGCCACCAACAACCCAAACCTATGCAGAGGTTGCAGCTTGCCTTAAGGAGGTTAAAATAAAACCTATTTTTAACTCTGCCAATGACCACCAGCAACTGCCAGTCTACCGCCCAGAAGGGGTAGTACAATTAGACTACTCAGGTGACATAGTGAACAGTGGCGGTGGAATAAAGCACTGCCATTTCTATTTGCCAGAGCAGGCACAACCTGGATCTGCCGTCCTTGAGACTCCAAGCCAAGACCCATGTCCCGCCAGTGCCTTGTCTGCAAACCTGAACCCTGCAAAAATCAAAGAAGCAAAATCCCATGGTATAAAAACCCTGGCAGTACGGTGAAGACCCCATGTCATTTTTGATAATAAAGTTTTATGAACCTTTGATTTGAACAAATCTTACCCTATCTAGTCTTAGTGATCTTCCATCTTAATTCCGGTCAAGTAGACTACCAGGCCGCTGCCCCCTCCCAAGCCCAATCTGCCAAATTGCCCCAGGCATTATACCGCCCTGGGAGCCCCCTTTGGACCTGTGCACTTTACCAAGTACCCCCCAACCCAGCCTATTCAGAGTACAACTTGGAAACCATTCTCATTGCTGACCCTTTGGCAAGGTCTAGAAGTACTGAATACATAGGACAAAAAGGAAAGAGAGTCAAGACACCGCCCTTATTATTCAAGGACAAGTACAACTACCTACCAGCGTACTTTGTTCCCATGACTCCGCCATTAACCCCAAGACCAGACCGCCCCTTGGAACCCACCACTGCAGCCAAGACCATCTCTACCCAACTGTTTAGAGTACCCTACATTACTTTGACAGGATTGGTGGATTCTGTGGTCCCCAACTCCAGACCCTGGTCCTTGCTCGGGCAATCTTTATCTTATATTATCAAGTTAGCACCCATTCTATGGTGGGCCCTACCCGCTGGCTCAACTGCACCTCACCCTGAGCCGCCCAATGTCTCTACCTATTAATGGCTTCCTGACATATGACAATATTTTACAAATACAGTAACCTGGGCCCCAAGATGTTGTTAACACTTAGGGCAACTTGTATGCTCTTTTTTGTGATAATTACTTATTACACCCATAAGACAATTACCTCCCTGATACTCCTATGGATGAAGAACCAACCCACCAAAGAATTGAAAGACCCTGCACCTGGTGCCAAACCCCAGAACCCAGCCATGTCACAAGTGAAAAATGTGATAGTAAACCAGACCACAACCAAGGTGGATATGCCCCAGATGGGAAAACTCACCTTAGAAGAAGCTCACCGAGCCATGCCAGACCTCTGCCTCCACTTCCAAACCAACGCCAATGCCTACCCCAGTGACACTGAGAAAGTCTTGGGGGTGGCCGCCATGCTATCAGGAGACACACTGGATTGGTTTGGGAAAGCCACTGCTGAAGATGTTGAATTTTGCCTTGACTATTCAAAATTTGAGGCCAAACTCATGAGCACTGGCAATGACCAAGACACCAGATACTATGCGCTGAACTCTATGTTAGAGATCCAACAAGCAAACTGCCCTATCCAAGCCTATATTGACAAGTTTCTTAAACTTAAGGCGTGCACCCAACTTGAAGATGAATTATCTGCCATTATCTTCAGAAAGGGAGTTAATTCAGCCATGAAAGACCTGTTGAAGCACCACCTGTCTACACTGAGCCTAGAGGAACTACTGCTCCTATGCAAAGGCCTGAGTCTAAACCAAGAAGGACAGAACTTGTACCCTGCCCAAGCCGGCAGGGCCATGACGCCCAATTGACCTGGAATGTCCCCTGATAAGTTACAACACCACTATTGAGATGGGTTGTGTTTCTACTGCCATGAGGCCAGACACCTAACCAGAGAATGCCCTAAGAAGAATACACCTCCTGTATCTTTGGCAAAAATAAACACCTCTGCGCAATCTATATAAATTCATCCAAGTGACCATAGACTGTATGGGAATCAAGCGCCAGATCGAGGCTTTTATTGACACAGGAGCCAATGAAAGCTTCGTTGACGCCAACCTGGCAAAGGAACTAGGATTAACAGCTTCAGAGCACAGCCTACAAGTAACCATGGGGAACAGTTCCCTGGACACTGGTTACAAGTGTGAACAGGAACTTCCTTTGACAATTGGACAGAACATGTATCCAACCCTCTTGATCCTCTTGCCGGGATTGCCTCACCCTCTAATACTGGGCAACTCATGGTCCAACAGACATGGCCTGATCCTAAACTATTGTGAGCAGACCGCCACCTTGGGACAACCTGAATCTTGTGACACCGTTCTGTTCTGTATGATTCCTGGTAGAACCCTAACCAACAGACTCTTAACCATAAAGATGAAACCCAGTGTTGGGACCACATATTTAGCAAAGAAGAGGCCACAAAACTACCCAGCCTCTCAATCTACGACCATGCCATAGACCTGCTACCAGGCACCCAACCACATCACAGCCCCATCTATAGTTGCAACCACCAAGAACAGGTGGCCCTGAAAGCTTACTTGAAGGATATGACAAAAAAGGGCTTCATCCAAGTGTCAAAGGCCCCCTGCTTATCACCAATGCTGTTTGTAGGGAAGAAGGATGGCGGAATGCGCCCCTGTGTGAACCACCAGAAGCTGAATGATATTACTGTGAAGAACCACTATCCCATCCCCAACACCAAAGACTGTTGTGATGTACTAACTGGAGCCCAGGTGTACTCAAAAATTGACCTAAGAGATGCCTTCAACCAGATCAGAATCAAGGAGGGGGACAAATACAAGACAGCTTTCAAAACCAGATATGTGTTGTACAAATACTTAGTAATGTCATTTGGCCTATGCAACACCCCCAGCACTTTCCAAAGGATGATTAACACTGTCCTAGGGGAATATCTTGACCACTTTTGTGTTGCATACTTAGATAACATCCTCATCTACAGCAAGTCTCATGAGGAACACCTGCACCACCTGGACCTTATACTCAAAAAACTCTCCCAAGAAAACTTACACGCCAAGCTTAAGAAATGTGAATTCTTCCAGTCCAAAGTTGAATTCCTGGGATACATAGTAAAGACCGGCAGGTTTGCAATGGCACAGGACAAAGTAGAAGCAATAACGTCTTGGCCGATGCCCAAATGTAGGAAAGACATGAGAAGTTTTTTGGGCCTGGCAAATTATTGCAGGGATTTCATCCAAAAATTTTCTCACATCACTCTGCCCCTGACCCGCCTATTCTCTGACAAGGTCACCTTTGCCTGGACTCTTTAATGCACCACCGCCTTTGAGACCCTGAAACTTGCCTTCACCTCTGTCCCCGTCCTGGCCATGCCCGACCCATCCAAGCCTTTTGTGCTGGAAACCAACACATCTGACTTTGCAGTGGGTGGGGTCTTTCTTCAGGAAGGAGGGGATAGTATGCTACATCCTTTAGCATATTACTCCAAGAAGATGCTGCCTGCTGAAGGAAACTACCCAATCTACAACAAGGAGATGCTTGCTATAATGAAGACCTTGAAACATTGGCACCAATACCTATGTGGCGCCGAGTTTCCAGTAAAGGTCCTAACTGACCACAAGAACCTGGTTTATTTCTTTAAACCCAGACAGCTGAACCAAAGACAGGCCAGACGGGCCTTAGAACTGGCTGACTACACCTTGACTATCAACTATAAGCCTGGGAAGGTGAACATGGTACCAAACACCCTGAGTAGAAGAGCTTATCTGACCACTTCCTCTACAGAAACCAAGGACCACAACACTCATGTACTCCTTGACCCTGCCAGCCTAGACATTCAATTGATGTACATGAAGATCATGGCCCACAAACCTGACATAATTGAGGCACAGAAACAAGACAAATACACAGCAGAACTTGTTGCCAACTTAACCTCAGACCCAGAGAGCTGCCACCATAAGAAAGGATTCTTGCTGAAAGGAACCACCCTTCTATTACACAACCAAATCTATGTACCAGAAGGTGAAACAAGGAAAAATACTTGTTTATTATCATGACTCAGAAATGGCCGGCCACCCTGGTAGACTCAAGATACTCCAAGGAATCAAGAAGAATTACACTTGGCCCCAAATGTACAAAGACGTGGCTACCTATATCAAAGGCTGTGAGACATGTGGAAGAACCAAAACCCGTAGATCCAAACCTGAAGGCCTGCTAAGACCACTAGATATACCAGCGGGACCCCAGCAGTCCGTTTCAATGGATTATATTATAGAACTGCCCCTCTTCAATTTGTTCAATGCCATCCTGGTCATGGTAGATAGGTTTACTAAGATGTTCTATTTCATACCTACCACCACTCATTGCACTGCTGCAGAGACAGCTAGACACTTCCATGACCGCATACTAACTCAACATGGTACTCTGGGGGAAATCATCACTGATAGAGGACCCCAATTCACCTCCAAATACTGGACTCAGGTGATGAAGGACTTGGAGGTAAAACGCTGTGTATCAACCTCCTACCACCCACAGACCGACGGCCAGACTGAACGAGTGAACCAAATACTTGAACAATACCTACAATGCTACGCCAACACCAATCAAGATAACTGGGCAGAGATGCTACCCATGGCACAGTATGCTTACAACAGCAAAGACCATGCATCTACCGGAATGTCCCCCTTCAAAGCCAATTATGGCTTTGATCCATCCTGGGACCCCAGTATTGGTAGTAAGGAAACAAACCTGTCAGGAAAAACCTGGATTGAACAGATACACAACACCCAACAAAACTGTCTTAAGAATCTGACCTGTGCTGTCCAGACTTATAAGGCGTTTGCAGAAAAAAAGAGGACCCCTGGGAAACCGTTGAAAGTAGGAGACAAAGTCTATATAGACTCTCAAAACGTGCCTCTGACTGTTCCCTGTTGGAAGTTAGCCCACAGAAGAAGTGGTCCCTACAAGATCACCAAGCTAGTAGGTGAAGTAGCATTTGAACTAGAACTACTCCCTTGTGAAAAAAACATAACATCATCCACTGCGCGCTTCTATTCAAGAAAAAAGGAAACTCCCTTCCCCACCAGAAACACAAGACTGACCCCCCTCCCATCCAAGTAGGACGCTCTGAAGAATATGAAGTTGAATATATTCATGGGGACTGTACCCACTATAAAACCCTCCAGTACTACATCAAGTGAAAGGGATAACCACCTGAGGAACACACCTGGGAACCATTAAGCAACCTACCCAACGCCCAACTAGCAATCCAACAATACCTTGAGAAGAAGGCCAGGAAGGAAGGGACCCCTGGGAAGGAAGGGGATGATGTCATGAATGACATTTTAATACTTGTATTGAAAACTCAAGAGTCAAGCCCCAGTTCCTGAAAGGCGGATCAAACCCTCTAGAACAGTCCAGGACCCGCCAAACCGTTAAGTCACAGGCTTGAATTGATGAATTACTCCGCAACCCGCTGGCCTACTATGGAGAATTCCCTGAATAGTTGCCAGTCTGCCGTCAAACTGGTGCCAATGAAGACCCATACCTGCAAAGGAGATGTAACCTGGCTAACAGAGGTTGGTGAAGGACCTACTGCCAACCTGCCCAACACCAATACTGGAATTTTGAAACCAACATTGGAAACCCTGGAATAAAACCCTGACCCTCAAAATACTACTCAAGTCACACAAAGTGGACGGGAGACTGCCCACTTGTTAAATTGCAAACCCAAGTTAACGAGTTACTCTGAGACCCGCCAGTCTCCCAAGGACAATTCCCCAAATGGTCACCAGATTGATGCCAACCTGGAGCCACCAAAGACCCAAACCTATGCAGAGGTTGCAGCTTGCCTTGAGGAGGTTAAAACAAAACCTATTTTTAACTCTGCCAATGACCACCAGCAACTGCCAGTCTACCGCCCAGAAGGGGTAGTACAATTAGACTACTCAGGTGACATAGTGAACAGTGGCAGTGGAACAAAGCACTATCATTTCTATTTGCCAGAGCAGGCACAACCTGGATCTGCCGCCCTTGAGACTCCAAGCCAAGACCCATGTCCCGCCAGTGCCTTGTCTGCAAACCTGAACCCTGCAAAAATCAAAAAAGCAAAATCCCATGGTATAAAAACCCTGGCGGTACGGTGAAGACCCCATTGTCATTTTTGATAATAAAGTTTTTTGAGCCTTTGATTTGAACAAATCTTACCCTATCTAGTCTTAGTGATCTTCCATATTAATTCCAGTTAAGTAGACTACCAGGCCGCTGCTCCCTCCCAAGCCCAATCTGCCAAATTGCCCCAGGCATTATACCGCCCCGGGAGCCCCCTTTGGACCTGTGCACTTTACTGAGTACCCCCCAACCCGGCATATTTGGAGTTTACTCTAGAGGAAATCCTAATCCACAACCCTGACGCTAGAACTAGAGAGACAGAAGTCCTTTACAGAGAAGGCACCAAAATTATCCAGCCCCCTCTGCTATTCCTCAACAAGTATAATTTCCTGCCTGCATATTTGGTATCAATGACACCACCTCTCACCCCGTGGCCCAACTGCCTGCAAGAATCTGTTGCGGCCAATGAATCCACTTCCACTCAGACATTTGGAGTGATGTATATCACTCTTACCAGCTTGATTGATTTGATGGTACCTGCAAGTGGACCTTGGGCCCTCCTGGGCAAATTGTTATCTTATATTGTAAAGTTAGCACCAATCTTGTGGTGGACCCTTCCTGCTGGGCCTGTGGGCCGTCCGCCCGTGAGTTCCCAAGAACACCCCACAGGTTGGATCCCTGACAACACCCAACAGAGCGGGGATATCCCCTGAGGAACTTCAAAGACACTATAGAGAAGGACTCTGCTTCCACTGCCACAAAGCAGGGCACTTGACCAGAGCCTGCCCTAAGAAAAACTCTGCCCCCATTTCTTTGGCCCAAATAAATGCTTCCTCCTAGTCTTACAAGTTTATCCTAGTATTGGTCAACATCAAAGGAACAATCCAAAAACTGAAGGGGTTCATTGACACTGGAGCAGACAAGAGCTTCATTGATGCTGACCTAGCTAAAGAACTAAGCCTGTCTGCCTCTGAGAACTGCCTTCAGATTATCATGAAAATAGCACAAAGGATAAAGGGTACAAATGCAAACAAGAACTGCCTCTGGTTATAGGGAACAATACATACCTGCTGTCTATCATTCTTCTGAAAGGCCTACCACACCCCCTCGTCCTGGAAGATTCCTGGTCCAACAGACATGGCCTCATCCTCAACTACCTAGAACAGAACTTCACCTTGGGAGACAAAGGAAACCTCAACACCATACCCTTTTGCACCAACCCAGAGGAATTCATCCAAAGACTTATGACCATACAAGTAGAACCCAGTGTGGGAGTCCTACCTGCTTCTCTAGAAAGATGGACCCACGTTTTCAGCAAGGAAGCAGCAACCCATCTCCCTGAACACACAAAGTATGATCACGCTATTGACCTCCTGCCCGGCACCAAACCCAAACATGGGCCCATCTATAGCTGCAACCACAAAGAGCAGTTGACACTGAAGGCGTACATCAAAGACATGTCCAAGAAAGGCTTCATCTGTGTGTCCAAGAGCCCTTGTTTGTCACTAATGCTGTTTGTGGGTAAGAAAGATAGCAACATGCGCCCGTGTGTTAACTACCAGAAGTTGAATGAAATAACCATAAAGAACCGCTACCCCATTCCTAACGCTGATGATTTGTGTGATGTGTTGACAGCACCCAAGTGTACTCCAAGATTGACCTTTGAGACACATTCAATCAAATCCAAATCAAGGAAGGCAATAATTATAAAACAGTGTTCAAGACCAGGTATGGACTCTACAAATACCTGGTGATGCTGTTTAGACTATGCAACAGCCCTAGCACCTTCCAGCTCATGATCAACACAGTCCTGGGCAAATATCTTGACCAGTTTTGTGTGGCCTACCTTGACAACATCCTCATCTATAGCAAGACCCACAATGAGCACCTAATCCACCTGGACCTAATCCTGAGCAAACCATCACAAGCCAAACTACACACAAAACTCAAGAAATGTGAGTTCTTCCAACCAGAGGTGGAATTCCTGAGCTACATGGTGAAAAATGAAGGGTTTGCAATGGCCCAGGATAAAGTGGACGCTGTAACCTCTTGGCCTATCCCAACATGCTGGAATGATGTTAGAAGCTTCCTGGGGTTAGCAAGCTATTGCAGGGACTCTATAAAATTTTTCCCTCTATTACGCTGCCACTAACCAGGCTCTGCTTGGAAAAGGTCCAGTTTGTCTGGGCCAATGATTGCACCTCTGCGTTTGAGACCCTGAAAAACTTTACTTCCGCCCCCGTCCTTGCCATGCCTGACCTGTCTAAACCTTTTGTACTCAAAACAGACGCGTCCAACTTTGCAGTGGGAGGGGTCCTTCTTCAAGAAGGAGGGGATAGTATGCTAAATCCTGTAGCATATTGTCAGAAATTGCGCCATTAATGCTATTTTGATATGGGCTTCAAATAATGATATACGCAAAGATTTGGTTAGTTTTGTTTTCAACTTTGGGAACTCCTCCCCTTCTGTAAATGGGTGTGATCCAATATCCACCCATTCTGGGTTACCGTACCTGTCTTTGACTGATTCTGGTATGAGTTCAGCTCAACATGACCCCCTCTGCCATTCTGTCTACCTATTGAGTGATCATTGACCCTTGTCTACTATTTAAGTAGAATCATTTCTCCTAATAAAGACAAGTTTATACACATTTGCGTTGGCTTTAATATTCTTCAAGCTTTTTCCTTTCTTTTTTGCCAAAAGAAATTCCTCATCTTATATTCCAGGAAATTAAGGTATATGCCCTTAATTTTGCCCTGAAGGCTAACCCAAGGCTAGCTTTGAACCTCAAATATTTTGTTATAAAGATTTCCCGCCTTGTCCTCCTGGATGTTGTCCCCAGGAGCCAAACACAACAAAATAGTGCTCACTACAGGGGCTGCAAGCCCCTTGATTACCCTGTTCTCAAGTGCATTCTCTGGTCCTTCCCCCTTTGTTTCTGAAGTACCCAAGCAACCTAAAGTTTCTAGCCCCCCTCTAGAAGAAGATATCACCAATGCCCCCTCAGCTCCCATGGTAATGGTGTTGTCTCCCAGGCCCTCTTGGGCCCCCTTCCAGTTTTCTCACTCAACTATGAGCAAGCTTGTGCCACTGCCTGCTCTCTCCTGCACACAGGCGCTGTGGCAATGCACACTATCCCTGGTCTCTGTTACAGGTATGCTTCCAAACATCTATATTCCTTCCTCTTGGATTTTGGTCTTCCCCCCGCACTGATGGAATCTATAGAGACTATTGCAGTGTTGGTTAACCAATTCATCCAACCTGAACTGGTCCATCATCAGTTAGCACTGGGATCTCAAAACCAGCTCTTGACTGCCATAGCCACCTCTATTTCTAACAATCATGCATAAAATATGGCCTATCAAGAATGGTCCCATAGTCTATTTGCTTGCATTTCAGATAACTAGTGTGACTTGCTAGCTTCACAAAAGTATTTGAACTTGTCTCTAAACTTTCTTTGCTCCTTTCCCCCTGGATATATTAAGGATCAAAATTGCAAACTGGATGATCACCAAGCTAACTGGCGTAGCCAGATAGAGTTGATCCTCTTAAAATATTGTCAAGATTTTGAGACTCTAGTTGCTGAACTCAATCAGTTTTGAGAACATGTTAATACCCAGCTTGAGTTAGTTGGGACCCACATCAATATGTGGGGCCAACATCTGCACCTACAGTATGGCTTGGACAAGGCTGCTTTGGGGAACACTCTGAGTCAGGTTCAAAACCATGTTGATGATAGTGTGGCCTCCATTGAAGTGACTCCACCTGCTCCTTTGGCTGATGTCCCGTCTGCCTTTGAAGCAAAGGTATGGGAAGCTATAACTGAACTCAAAGCCACTACTTGACGTCAAGCCTCTGCCCCGCATCCTCTGCCTGTCAAACCTACACCTGATTCTCACATTGCCATGCTAACTGACCAAGTAGCTACTTTGCAAGGCAAGATTGAGTATTTGAGACAAAATCTCTCTGACCCTGATGACTTGTCCTCTGAGTCTAATGGTGAAAGGGAAAATGAAGTCTCTGGTACTCCTACCCACCTTGACCATGGGTGCTGCCCTGTTTTGGAAGGCCAACCCCAGATCAACTGCACCCTTGCCCTGGATCATCTTGCAGAAGTAACAAATGATGTTGCTGATAGGCAGGATGCATTGGAGAGAGAGTTCAAAACCTTGCCTGATTTACTGAGACAATGAATGGACAGGCCATCCCCTTGGTTGCCCAGACCACTTCCCTGACCACTTGCCTCAATGGGATTGCTGGCACCTTATTGGTGCAACAAATTAAGATCAACAAGTTTGGAGTTGCTCCCACCACTGCTAGAGATATTAGTGGACAGAACAGATCTACCTTGGATACCCTAGAGGAAAGCATTTGACTCCTCTGGGCTAGACAATCTGCTTCTGAATCCAAGTTTGAGGGCAATCCCCACATTAACGTCCTCAACCCAGGTGACAACAGTCAGTCCTCTTCCTTGTCCATGACCCAAACTACAAGCCAACCTTCAAACAGATATTTGATCCTAAAACCTCTACCATTGCTGCCTTTCTAAAAATTTACAAGACTGCAATGCGTAGGGCTACTGATGAGCTCAAAAAGGAACATTTCCTCACCTGTCTCCATCCCACATGCCAAGAAGTGGTGGTCCCTGAACTCCCCTCCATTGTCACTTGGGAGGACATGAAGCGCCTCCTTATTGAGAAGTTTGGAGGAGATATCAGCTTGGAAGTCAAGAAAGATGCATTTATGCACATTGCCTTTAAGCCCAAGGAAACCCTGGCCTAGTTTGCTGGTTGCTTCTATATTTAAGGTCAACAGTTAATTACCAGACAACAGTTAACTCCCTGGGAAGCTTACACAGCATGTTCAAATGAAACAAAGGTAAACCAGCTTCTATGCCTACACTTTAAGGCACACAAGGCTTCCCTCACTTCCATGAAGAGTATTAAGACACTCTTAAAAGACATGCATTTGACCCATGGGGGTACAGTATGTGCGTAAAAATAAAGCCAGTAACGCTGGGACCACCTCCTGTACACCGTACATTGTGACTCTGGGTTCAGGTGGACAGAATAAGAGGCAAGGTTGTCATAACTGCAGTCAAATAGGGCACCACTTGCGTACCTGCACCAATCCCCAGGTAGAAGGTTGTGACCCTAAGGAACAGGCAGGAAAAGAGAGGTCAGCTTAGAGGTGGAAACACTCTCTGCTGACCAATCTCCCCTGTCTCCTTTTATCCTCCTTCTGACAAGGAATCTCCTCTTCCTCTGGCCCAACTATTCTTCAACTATTCCACAATCTCTCCAGTGATTCAGAACCTGAAGATTCTGATAGTGAAGAATCTGATAGTTATGGCTACTCTGTTCTGGCTGTTCTGGAAACTGTGTCTGCCCATACAAGCTTTGCTCTGGAAAGATCACCACCACTTCTTGAGCACCTTCAAGTGAAGCCAAAGCCATGATGGCTTGCCCTTACCTAGCCCAGGCCCAATGACCTCCTGTCTTGGTTAATTATTCTGAAGAAACAGCCAAGCTAACCAAAGCTCTCTTCTAAAATGTAACAGTGTCTGTCGTGATCTGAGGTGCAGCACAGACACACAACGGGAAATCCTAACCTTAGGATTGGATTCATACTAAGTCTTGGTTAGATGGCAGGGAAGGTTATGTGATTACCTTGTGGCCCTGGATGAATAATCTCTACTTGTTGTGGCTAGAGAGAGGCGCAGAGTACTGGAAGACACAAAGACAAAAATGTGAATAGAACTTGATTTTATTGGTGAATAGGAAAAAGAATATATAGTGGTTGGCAATACCACAAAACACTACCAGGACAGTAGGATCACTTGCCACCAGCATGAGAGGAGCAAGTGAGCTGGGAAGAGTCATAAAACCAAACAATTGTAATTCCTAATTCAGCCATTGAATCATTTTGAGAGGCAAAAGCAAAAGCAAGAGATTTTTCTTTGAAATAGCCCACCAAAGGCAAAATCAAAACATGATGAATGGCAGCATTTGCGGCATTACCCCCTCTAGATTGCCTTAGGGGGGAGATACTTGCAGAGGAACTTTGCATGCACTCAAGCAAAAGAACAGCTACTAGACAGGAGCTTTACAGTGTATTTGGACCCGTGCTTGAAGGTAACTTCCAAAGGACCAACCCACACAGTGTCCAGCTTATGCGCACGTCCACCCACTCTGTGCTGATAATAAAGAACACAGTCACCCACATCAAACTCAGGCAAAGGGGAACATCCAGCATTATTGGGGGGAAGCTCAAGCATCCTAGACTTATATGCAGAGGTGTAGGCAGTGGCCTGTATATCAATTATGTGATTGACTAGATCTTTGATGTGGTCATTGGGATTCAGGGCCTTATTGGAGGAGATTGGGGGCCCCAAGAGCAACAGAGTGGCAGCCTCACGCCCATACAGCATAGCAAAAGGAGAATACCTGGAGACACAATGTTTGCTAAGGCAATACTTAAAGAGAGCAGCAGGTAAGTATAGATCCCAATTAGCAGGGTCAGAGTAGGTGAGATTTCTCATGATGGAAACCAGTGTTATATTTTCATGCTCAACTCCCCCATTGGTAGAAGGATTATAGGGGGCAGAGAAGAATTGGTGAGACCTCAAGGCCTCAACAACAGAGCTTACCAACTTAGTGTTAAAATTAGTCCCATTGTTGGATAGGAACACTTGAGGGCATCCATGGCAATAGAAAACATCTTGTAACAGGAAGGCAGCAGTTGTCTTAGCAGTGATGTCCTTAGTTGGGCGAGCTTCTACCCACTTACTGAGGTGATCCACAGTGTCATGTTCTGGGGCGCGGCACAGATACACAACAGGGAATCCTAACCTTAGGATTGGATTCATACTAAGTCTTGGTTAGATGACAGGGAAGGCAAATGTGTTTACCTTGCGGCCCTGGATAAATAATCTCTACTAGGCGTGGCTAGAGAGAGGCGCAGAAGTACAGAAGACACAAAAACAAAAATGTGAATAGAACTTAATTTTATTGGTCAAATAGGAAATGGATTATATAGTGGTTAGGAATACCACAAAACACTACCAGGACGGTAGGATCACTTGCCACAAGCATGAGTGAGGCAAGTGAGTTGCGCAGAGTCAGGAAACCAAACAATCATATTTCCTGATGCAGAAAACAGTTCATTTTGAGAGTCAAAAGCAAAAGCAAGAGATTTGTCTTCAAAATGGCCCACCAAAGGCAAAATTGAAATATGGTGAATGCCATTATTCACAACATTGCCCCCCTCTAGATTGGCCTTAGGGGGTGATACTTGCGGAGGAACTTGGTGTGTACACAAGAAAAAGGACAACCACTGGAGAGGAGCTTTATAGTGTACTCAGATCCTTGTTTGAAAGTCACTTCTAAAGGACCAATCCACAGGGAGTCCAGCTTATGCGCGCGCATACCCACACAGTATTGGTAGTACAGGACATGGTCACCAACATCAAACTCAGGCAAGGGGGAGCGCCCAGCGTTGTCAGGAGAGAGCTCAAGCGCCTTAGTCTTGTATGCAGAAGTGTAGGCAGTGGCCTGTATATCAATGATGCGGTTGACTAAGTCTTTGATGTGGTTGTCAGGGTTCATGGCCTTATCAGAGGAGAGTAGGGGAACCCCCAAGAGCAACAGAGTGGTGGCTTCACGCCCATACAACATGGCAAAGGGGGAGTACCCTGTGACCCAATGTCTGCTCAGACAATAGGCAAAGAGGGCAGCAGGTAAGTATAGATCACAATTGGCAGCGTCAGAGTAGGTGAGTTTCCTCATGATAGAAACCAGTGTCAAGTTGGAACGCTCAACTGCCCCATTGGTGGAAGGATTATAGGGGGCAGAGAAAGACTGGTGAGTTCCTAGAGCTTCAACAACAGAGGTTAAAAGTTTGGCATTGAAGTTGGTTCTGTTGTCTGATAACAGCACTTGAGGGCAGCCATGGCAGTAGAAAACATCCTGCAGCAGGAAGGCAGTGATAGTCTTAGCAGTGATGTCCTTAGTAGGGCGAGCTTCTACCCACTTGCTGAAGTGGTCAACGGCAATCAGGATATTGCAACATCTGGAGCATGAACAGGGGAGAGGCTAAAGCATCAATGCTAACCGTATGAAAAGTGTGTTGAGGGGGAATCAATTTGAATTTGTGAGAAGCAGCTTGGGGCCTCTGAAGTTGGCAGTCATGGCAACTAGCTATGACATCTGGGATCAACAGGCAAAGATTCTCCCAGAAGTAATTCTTTTGAAGCCAGTCATAGGTCTTGCCAATGCCTCCATGGCCAGTCTCTTTATGGGCTTGCAACACCAAGGAGAGGCAAAGACTGGGGCGCACGTATGGCAGGTATTGACCCCGCACCTTCTTGAAGAGTTGGTTGTCGCATATGAGGGTGTCTTCAGACAATTTGGACAGGGCAAGTCAAACCTCTTCTGTCTCACTTTCCCAGGAAGAAGGGTAGCCAATTATCTTGTACAGGCGGTCTGCCTCAGCAGGATGTAGGGCAAGGATGGGCATTTGGGACAACAATACGCGTTCTGATGTTGAATCCCAAGGCAATGGAGCACAGTGAAGTCATAACCTTGCAGGCAGAGGGCCCATCTGGCTAAGCGTCCTTCAGGCTCCTTAAGTTGTTGTAACCATTTGAGCAAAGCGTGGTCAGTGAAAACAGTGAAATGGGTACCATACACGTAGTGGCGGAATTGTTTGACTGCATGCAGCATAGCAAGGCACTCCTTCTCTGTAACACTATAATTCTTTTCATGATTATTTACACACAGGAAGTATAGGCTACAGGGTGGTCCACACCTTCATTTCCAAGCTGAGCCAAGATAGCCCCAATAGCAAGGTCACTAGCATCAGTGTACAAGATGAATTCCTTATTGTAATTGGGGTACACTAAAATGGGTGCTTCTTTGAGTTTCTGCTTTAGAGTCTTGAAGGCCTGCTGTTGGCTGGCGGTCCATTCAAAAGGAACATTACACAACAGTTAGACCAGAGGTTTGCTAGTATCAGCAAAATCAGGAATGAATTGCCTATAGTCACCCATCATGCCCAGAAAGACTTGTACTTCTTGTTGGTTGGTGGGCAGAAGCATTTTGTCAATGGCTTCAACCTTCTTGGTCATTGGACAAATCCCTGTTTGGGTTACTTCATGGCCCAGGAATTCAAGGCGGTCTTTGAAGAAAGCACACTTAGAGGGCTTTAGCTTGAGGCCAGCTCCTCAGATCTTTATGAACACCTCTTTAAGATGGGCTAGGTGATCATTGAAAGTTGCGCTGAAGACTGTTATAACATCTAGGTAGACTAAGACACATGACAACTTCAAGTCACGCAGGATGGAGTCCATGGCCCTCTGGAAAGTTGCTGGGGCATTACAGAGCCCTTGCGGCATGCAAGTAGGCTCAAACAATCCTTCTGATGTGATGAGTGCAGCCTTCTGACGGTCTTCAAGAGAGAGGTCAACTTGCCAGTAGCCAGACGCCAAATCCATGGCAGAGAAAAACTTAGAACCTCCAAGGTGTCAAAGGGCGTCATCAATGCGTGGTAAGGGATAGCATCTTTCTTGGTTAGAGAATTCAACCTTCAATAGTCCATCACAATCCGGTGGCCTCCATCCTTTTTCTTTAAGATGAGCAGGGGGGAAGCCCAGGGACTTTGAGAGGGAGCTAGCAGTCCAGCAGTTGTTTGAGCTCTTTAGAAACCTGCACATCATCCACTTGGCTGCGGCAATATGGCTTGGCACAAAAGGGAGGAGCATTTCCTGTGTCAATCTGATGAATCACACCTTTGGACAGCCCATAATCAGTGCTATCTTTAGCAAAGATGTCTGAGAATTGGTCTAGTAAATCAAGCACCTCTTTCTGTTGTACCGGGGACAACTGAGGGAAGTCTTGGGCAGTGAACAGAGATAGGACTTGAGGCTTGTTTTTGGGTAGGTTAAAGTCTTGAAACGTTCCAAAAGGGTGAAGGGACAAGATGTCAGGGGCATTTAACAACTTTCCGTAACCAACAACCTATCCTCTGGATACAGTCATAGGAAGTGCAGTAAGGTTGACAACTAGTAGTTGAACGGGATCCTTGTGGGAGACGTCCATAATTCCAGGACAAAGGTAAGGCTTGTTACGCCCCAGCAAAGGAGGGGAGTACAGCTCTAAGAAAGTCTGTTCAGGTAGTTCATATGATATCTGGGAGTCTATGATGGTCTGAGAACCTGGAGGGATGGTGACAGCAGACGTGGCTATGAGAGGAATTCCCTCAGTTGCAGGACAAGCCATGGGAGGACACTTCATGTTGGTGGAATGGTTTGGTATTTTAGGGTGAAAACCCCAGTGGGGTACTCCAGAGTACATGTCTTCAAACGTTTACCAGGAACTTTGATTGGCTCCTCAAAGATCCAAGGGACTTTGTACCCTAGGATAGAAAGATAACCATCCTTTAGGTTGATGATCCCATTATATTCCTGAAGGAACTGGGTACCAACCAAAAGGTCATAGCTCTCATTTTCTAGAACAACAGCTGGTGCAGTCAACAGGAGTTTACCAAATTGCATTGGCAAGGCAGAGTATTTGCCAATGGCGCAAGTCATGGAGAGACCAGCAGTGCCATAGAATTAATAGTAGTTGAGGTCAGGGGCCAGATTAAGTTTCTTCACCAGTTTAGAAGAAACAACGTTGACAGGAGATCCAGTGTCCAGGACGGCTTTGATTTTTACTTTCTGAATAGATCTCTCTACCTGGGTGGTGGTGCGTCCAAAGGGTGGCAGAACAGCAAGATATCCTGCGCCTCAGCTAATTCCTTGTCCCATTTCTCAATCATGCATCTTAGTCCTGGGAACTCCTTATATGCGGTTTGGAGAGGGAGTGAGACAGATAAATTCTTGAAAACAGCGTCTGCAACCTCAGCGGCTTCCTCTGATGATTCCACCAATACAGGGGACCGTTTTGCCTGAGTAAGATAGAGGTGGGATACAACTGCTTTGGCCTCAGACAAGGGCTTGGTGGTAGTTTTAGTCTTCCCAGATTGTAGCTTATAGGGAACTGAAATAGTCTCTGGGACAGCAAGAACAGAATACCTGTATGCATCAGGGTCTTCAACATCAGATTCATCCACATCATAATCATCAGAAATGTCATGGAACAGAAGGAGGATAGGAGGAGCCTCATCATCAGCAGGCTCAGAATCAGTAGCAGGCGGGGGTGTAGGAGGAGACTGGGAAGAATTGTCAACCAAGAGCGTCTCTGCCTCTAGGTTGACTGTTATTTTCCTGACTGATCCTTGGGATCAGCTCCCTCAACCCGCGGATTGGTGCAAACACAAGAGTGATGACCTATCTGGCCGCAGTTGTGGCAACCCTGACGTCAAGGAGGATTTTGTGAGTTCATAGTGAGGATACAAGGGCCGCGAGAAGAAGATCCAGAGCTGGAAGAGGCACAACTCTCCCAAACAAATCCCCTAGAATGGGTAATATGCATATCTTGTAGCAGTGTCTTTATGCTCTTCATGGAGGACAGCATAGCTTTGTGGGCCTTGAAATGAAGACACAGGAGTTGATTCACCTTGAGGGCCTGGGCGTAGGCCATATACGCTTCATGCGCCCTCAATTGTCTGCTTGTTATTAATTGTTGTCCCTCCATGTAAAATCTGTCTGCAAATTCAGCTAACATCTCTTTGAGCTTGAAAGATATGTGCATGAAGGCATCCTTTTTCACCTCCAGGCTAAGATCACCACTAAACTCGTCAATCAGGAGCTGTTTGATGCCTTCCCAGGTCTCAATGATGGGTAGCTCTGGCACGACTACTTATTGACAGGTTGGGTGTAGACATGTCAGAATATGTTCTTTCTTAACTTCATCTGATGCTTGTCTCATAGAAGTCTCATAAATAGTTAAGAAAGCTGCAATAGTTGAGGTTTTGGGATCAAAGACTTGCTTAAAAGTAGGCTTGAAGTGTGCCTTGGGAGCTGGACCACCATTGCTGCTATTGAGTACATTTATGCGCGGGGAGAACTCAGCTTCAGATTTGGAGGGGGGTTGTCTAGCACATAGTTGTTGAACACTTTCTTCCAGGGTTGTCAGAGTCTTGGTGGTTCTGGCACCCATAGTGTTGGCTAGAGTGGTCTGTTGTTCAGTAACATCTAGGCGTTGTCCTTGGGTAGTGATAACAGTGGAGAGCTCAGCCAGTTGCAAAGTAAGGGATGGCCCCACTGATAGGCAAGGGGCAAATCTGTTGTTTACCAAATCAATCAACTCACTCATCTCATGTACGTCTCTGTCCAACTCCGCCTGATCTCGTTTCAAATGGTCCACCTCATTAGCTAGGGCAATCAACTCCCTAGCACAGTGGATTTGAGGAGCCCCCGCCAAACCAGGACAACAGCCATCTTCCTTGTTAACCCCAAGTGGGCTAGCAGCGGCTGTCACTACCTCACGTAAAGCAGCAACTTCTTTCTGTAGTTCCGCGACCTGAGCAGTCAGCGCAAGAACCTGGGGGTCAGGTTGAGGCATTTTAGCAGGACGTCCTTGGCTACAAGTGGAAGCGCATAATTCTCATATGGCCTCCCAGATCCTCTGCTCTCTGTCCACCAGATCATCAGCAGGAGGAGAAGGTAGAACATCAGGTTTGGGAGTAGACAGCTCATTCACCTGACTCTGAAGTTTGGCTATAGCAGCAGCAGTGGTAGCTCTCTCTTGATCAAATTCCACACTGAGTTCATTTAGACCTTGGGCGGCAAGGTCAGCTACCTGTTGCAATTGCTCAAAGGAATAGACACTGAATGCATTGAGCTGTTGCACTAGGCGTTCAAAGTTGGAGAGATAAGTGTTTAGGGTGAAGTCTACTTGAGTGCGCCAGGGTTGTTCTAACTGGTGAAACTCATGTAGCCGCTCCCTAACATACTCAGGGATGAACTGGCACATTTTCTCAATAAAATTGACTAAACATGTTTGAGAGGTGACCAAATCACGCTGATTGTCAGATACCAGGGAGAACAGGGAATGAATCCATTGTTGGTAGGCGGTAAACTGGTCCCAATGATGGGTAACAGCTGCTTGTAGTGACAAGATCTCTTGAACGTAGAGTCCCAACAACATCTGATGATGAACCAAGGCAGGCTGTACAAAGGATCTCATTAGGTGTTCAGCAGAGCCAGCCGCTGAGAGGAGATGTTGTGGAAATTGAGGGGCCACAATTAACTCATAGTATTTGGTACGGCTAAACTGTAGCTGAAGGCAAGGGATGGCCCCGTCCCGAGCTATCCCAAGGGCTACTGCCATGACTTGATCTAAGTCAGGGGTACCCATGGGGTAAGCAGCTAGGCGGGGACCATTCCCAAGGTTCAGTACAGTAGGGACATTAGGCAGGTCTGGGATGTCTTCCTCAATAGGAGGGCTGGTGATTTCAGGCAAGGTTGACTCCCAAATAGGCAAAGGTGAGGGACCTGAAAACGTAGATGCAAAAGGGGTAACCCTGGAGGCTTACAGCCCCTGTAGTGAGCACCATTTTTGTTGTGTTCTGGGGCGCAGCACAGATACACAACAGGGAATCCTAACCTTAGGATTAGATTTGTACTAAGTCTTGGTTGGATTAAAGGGAAGGCAAATGCGTTTACCTTGCGGCCCTGGATAAATAATCTCTACTAGGTGTGGCTAGAGAGAGGCGCAGAAGTACAGAAGACACAAAAACAAAAATGTGAATAGAACTTAATTTTATTGGTCAAATAGGAAATGGATTATATAGTGGTTAGGAATACCACAAAATACTACCAGGACGGTAGGATCACTTGCCACAAGCATGAGTGGAGCAAATGAGTTGCGCAGAGTCAGGAAACCAAACAATCATATTTTCTGATGCAGAAACCAGTTCATTTTGAGGGTCAAAAGCAAAAGTGAGAGATTTGTCTTCAAAATGGCCCACCAAAGGCAAAATCAAAACATGGTGAGTGCTGTTATTCACAACAAACAGCAATTAGGATAAATTGGCAACCAGAGCAGGAGCAGGGGAGAGGACCTACTTTGTCAATGCTGACAGTGTGAAAGGCATGTTAAAGGGGAACTAATTTGAACTTGTGGGAGGCAGCTTGCGGTCTCTGAAGTTGGCAGTCATTGCAAATAGCTATGACGTCTGGAATCAGCAGGCAAAGGTTTTCCCAGAAGTAATTCTTCTGGAGCCACTAAAAAGTCTTGGCAATGCCTCCATGCCCAGTCTCTTTATGAGCGTTCAGCCCAACAAAAGACAAAGACTGGGCCGTACATAAGGCAGGTATTAATCTTGTACTTTCTTGAAGAGCTGATTATTGCAAATGAGTGTATCTTCAGATAGTTTGGACAAGGCTAATTGGACTTTTTCCATCTTGCTTTCCTAAGAAGAAGGATACCATATTAGTTTGTGATAGTTGGCTTCTGCAGGATGCAAAGCAATAATAGGCATTCTGGAGAGACCATCAGTGTTCTGATGTTGGATTCCAGGGTGATGGAGCACAGTGAAGTCATAACCTTGCAGGCGGAGGGCCCATCTAGCTAGTTGTCCTTCTGGCTCCTTAAGTGTTTGTAACCACTTAAGCAAAGCGTGGTCAGTGACAACAGTAAAATGTGTACCATACACATAGTGGCAGACTGTTTGAATGCATGCAACACAGCAAGACATTCTTTCTCTGTGACACTGTACTTTTTCTCATGCTTGTTTAGAACACGTGAAGTATAAGCCACAGGATGGTCCACAGCTTTGTTGTCTAGTTGGGCCAAAATAGCCCCAATAGCAAGATCACTAGCATCAGTGTATAGGATAAACTCCTTATCATAGTAAGGATACACTAGGATGGGAGCCTCTTTGAGTTTCTGCTTAAGGGTCTCAAAGGCTTGCTGCTGGCTGGCGTCCATTCAAAAGGGACATTACATAACAGCTGGACTAGAGGTTCACTAGTATTGACAAAGTTGGGAATGAACTGACTGTAGTAGCCCATCACTGTGACAGAAATAACTGGATAACATGATGCCGTTTCTAAATGATGGGGAATTACCACCCAAATCCAAATAGAATTGATGATTAACCACCAACGCAGCTTCAGATATTCTTTTGTGAAATTTACAATTGTAACTCCAGGATTAAGTAGAACAATCAATCCTAACCAGAGTAAACCAAGATAAATGACCTGGGAAAGCATCAATGCATCTTCAGCGTAGAATTCTGGGCATTGAGAAGTGACCCAATTTTCATCTTCAGGAATGGAGGGAGGAGCTACAAAATTGGCTGGCATGAAATTAACATTTTGCGGTGCCAACAACAAAGTTCCAGATGCTGGGCCTCATCTTCCTGAAATGATTCTGTTCAGAATCAGATTGTACGGGATATACCGCAACAACCCAAGCACAGGATGCATTTTTAAAATTTAAAATTAGAACTTGGGATAATTGATTTTTATTGAGTAAATTTAGAAGGACTCAACTCTTAGAGTTGAAACAGGGAAAATTATTCAATATATATCAGAAAAATTGACTAAGCAATACCACCTGAGTCTTGATCTCCTATTCCTTTGGCATCTTCCAGTAAGTATCTAGTCCAGGTTGCAAAGAACCCTTACATGACCAGTTTCTGACAACCTTGCTGATTAATAAGCTTATATTGGGTGACCCTCATATTACGTCAATTTATCAATGTCAGTTTGCAAGGGGGAGCTGGTTTCAGCTGGCAAACAGGAGCAGCCGTGACCCATTTTTGATCAACTGTTTGGTTTAAATTGGTTAACTTGATCAATTTTGATATAGGTTTCCTGGCCTTCTGTGCCTTCTTACTTGGACAGACAATACCCGGTATTATGGAACTTACTGTGACATTACCCTCTGCTTTAGCCCTGGGCACAATACCACCATCTAGGAGATGGGATAAAGAGAAATTCTTATGGGCAGGGAGGAGATTCATTGCGGTGAGGGTAAGTTCAGGGTGTCTAATAGCAGTGGGATTGTGCTTGTAGAACTCGTGCATCAGATCAGAGGAATTTGAACAATTGTAGTGGGGAACCCAGGAGTTTTCAGAACCAGGATAACCTTTCCAAGATACCAAATATTCCAAACAGCGACAATTCTTGCAGGAAGCTAGAATAAAATTTAACTTGTACTCAGGTTCTCCTTCCACAAGAATGGGTTGGGAAATGGGAGTCTCTGTTCCTTTGAAGGGAGTAAGGAGACATTCATGGAAGGTGTGGAAAATCTTGAAAGCAGGAGGTAAATCTAGCCAATAGGCGGAGGGACCAGTCTGACGTTCTACCTTGAAGGGACCAACTTGCTTGGGACCCAATTTACAACATGGAACTTTAAGTTTCATATTGCGAGCATCAACCATGACTAGATCACCTGGCCTGTAAGTTAGACCTTCCTGGCACTTGCAATCTGTGTATTCCTTGTAAGTTGTCACGGCAGCGGCAAGAGTAACTTGGAGCTCCTGATGGACCTGCTTCAATTCAGCGGCTTGATCAGTTGCAGCTTCCACGTTGCTAACCAAACAAGGACCCATGTTTGAAGAAGGATTGTAACCCACATTGGCATATAATGGCGATACTTGAGTTGACATGTGCGGGGTGTTATTATATGTGAACTCTGCCATGGATAGATTATCACACCAGTCATCTTGTTACGCATTGGTGTAGCAGCATAGGTAGACCTCCAAGATTTGGTTTACCCTCTCTGTTTGTCCATTGGACTGGGGGTGGAAAGCAGTAGAGCGGCACAATTTGATACCAAGGATTCCAGTAAAATCTTCCAAGAACTGAGCAATAAATTGAGGACCATGGTCGCTTACAATCTCCATTGGGATGCCATGTAGAGAAAAGATTTTGTTCACAAATAACCTAGCAGTTTCCACTGAAGTAATTGTGGTTGAGCAAGGTACAAAGTGTGCCATCTTTGTGAAACAATCAACTACTACCATGATTGCATTAAACCCATTGGAATTGGGAAGCTTGCCAATGAAATCCACCGGCACCAACGTCCAGGGTCCCACAGCAGGCTGTAGTGGAACCAGTAAACCAGTATTCTTGTTCTGGCTTGCCTTGGATCAAACACATACCAGAAAATCTCAAAAAAAAGCTGCTACTTGCACTGTCAAACCTTTCCAGGAAAACTGGTGGCAGATTAGTTCCACTGTTTTGTTTTTCCCTGGCTGGCCAGCCATTAGACAGGTATGATTAGCCTCCATGATCTCATCCCAAATAGTGCCTTCAGGGACCCACAAGCGACCTTGATGATATAGGACTGGACCAATCTTATGATAACCCTGAGGCTGACCTACTGGGTTTGCACATACTAGCTCTAATAGCCTATCATAACCTTTGGACAAAGGTTGCAGAAACTTAACCTTGGAATACAAGTCCAGGTCTGCACCCTCAGCTAAGGACATGGTGGCCAATATGGCGGTGGAGGTAATACAAAAGGCACCACAACTTTGTCTGAAATCATAGTATGTGTGTTAAACTTGGCGTCCATACTAGCATCTGGGAGATGGGAGGGATTCCTGCTTAGAGCATCAGCCAAGTGATTGTCAGATCCCTTAATAAACTTGTAGCGGAACTTGTATCTTGTCAGATCACCATGTCATCTGGATTGGCAACACAACAAAACCCTGGGTTGTCAATAATATAGAAGAGTCTTGTGGTCAGTTCTTACTACAAATGGATGATGTGCTGACATGAGATGGTGGTGCCAATGCTTTAACAATTCCGCTACAGCCAACAATTCCTTGTCGTAAATCATGTAGTTGCGTTCTCAAGCCTCCATCTTCTGGGAGAAATACCCTACAGGTCTCTCAATCCTGTCACTAGCCGTTTGCAACAGCACACCAGCCACGGTGTATTTAGATGCATTGGTGGAAACAACAAAAGGAAGCTCAGGATCCACATGTCTCAGCACAGATGACAACAACAAAAGAGCCTTGACTGCTGAGAAGGCACTTGCACTCTCAGGCGTCCAGACTAAAGTTGTCTTTCCACTAGCCAAATACAAAGGGGCGGCCACTTCAGACAAGTGAGGGGTGAATTTCTTCAAGAACGTACATGTACCCAGGAAACTACAAAGTTGGGATACCGTCACAGGCGTAGCAAACTCTTGAACCGCAGCTTCCTTGTTAGGGGCAATGGTGTGGCCATCCTCAAAGATAATATTACCCAGAAAGGTAACCTTACATTTAAAGAATTCACACTTACTCCTTTTGATGATCAGTTTGTTTGAAGAATGCGCTCTACAACTGCCAACAAGTGGGCCTTATGGGACTCCTCATCCAGAGAAAACACCAATATGTCATCCATATATGCGATGGCACAAACACCTAGGAGATCTCCCAGGACTGAATCAATCAACCGCTGAAAGCAAGCTGGGGCATTCTTTAATCCAAAAGGCATTACGCGGAACTGGAAGATACCCTTCTTAGTTCTGAATTCTGTTAACATTCCATTCCTTCTGCAATACTGATTTGATTGAAAGCATTCAACAGATCAAGTTTTAAGAATACCTTGGCCTTCTCAACACATCTAGAGATCTGTGCTTTGAGAGGTAAAGGATAAGGATCCGGAATTGTAATGTTATTCAAATTCCTGTAATCAACACAAGGACAAAGGGACCCATCAGACTTCTGAACAAACAATAACAAAGAGCAGATCAACGAAGCCTTCTTGAAAATGTAGCCTTTTGCCAACATGTTGCAAGTCCAATCTTCCAAACATGTGTCTTCCTTCAAGGTTAAAGGGTAAATAGGAGATTCAATGCAAATCAGATTAACAGTGACCTTAAAGTCAAAGTCAAACTGAGTGTGCTTGGGAAGGACCTTGCCTCTGGTGGCGTCAAATGCCGCAGACCAGGGTTGCAAGCATGCCGGTAAATCTGAACTTGCGGGGACAGGGATAGGCGCTGACTGTATTGTCTGTGATGATTGCTCTAATTCAGACATATCCAACAGCGGAATACAAATGGTTATACCCAAAGAGTGTTCCACCTGCAGTTCATTTTTCTCTAGTAGGGTGATACATTATGATTTTTATCACCAACTCACTCCCAAAATGATAGGATACATCAGGGTAGAGCAAACGGAAAACCTTGCAGTAAAGGACTGACCTGCAACTACAAAAGTTACTGGCTTCTTCAGTTGGAAGGAGGGGAATGTTTGACAGTTTCCACCCCTAACAAGCATTCCAGGGTAGTACTTGAGCTGTAGCAAGTCTGCAGTCTCCACACTCATGAAGTTCTCAGAGGCACCTGTATCTTGTAAAATGGCTGGCCGATAGATTGTTTGACCATTATTTATGTTACCATAAAACAAGAAGTAACCAGAAGTAGATTTATTGGCAGCAAAGGTTGCAATCTCAGCAGGAGTTTGCTTCTCCTTGGTAGTATGGACGGCGGCTAAGGAGGCAGGATGCTCCTGGAAGTATTGCTAAATCATTTCTTGAACGGCGGCAGGAAGAACGGGATAGTTACAATCAATGGGTACAAGAGGCAACTCTTTGGACACAACCTCAGAAGGCTTGGTAGGTATGACGTGCTGAAGCATTGCCAAAGAGCTATTGGGACTGGACACCACAGGGGCTTCAGTCACATGGACGGGTTTGTTCACCACTGCTAATTGCAGCTGAGAAGAGCTATGAGAAGAATGACCCTGACTTTGGCTGGAAGGAGCTGCCACAGAGCTAGGACCAGAAAACCAAGAGCGCGCCGCGGGTTTATCCTCAATTAATAACGTACCTTGTTTGGAAGTGGACAGATTTGAGACCAGAGAAAGAATTTGGCTTACCAGGGCCTCATTTGTGGTTAACAGGGAATCCCAAACCGCCAAATCCTGGGCAGTCTGGTCAACTGCTAACCACAACGCTGAGAGTTTATTCACCTCAGGGACATTGATTGTACGGCAGTAGGTAAGAAACTGAGGAAGGAATACCAAAAGCGGAGTTGTACCCTGATGGAAGGCGTACAGCTTACAATATACTTTGAGCTCCTCAATAGATACACACAAATTTTTCAACAAAGGGTATAAAGATGCACTCTCAGTTAAAACATGTGGGTTGCGCTCCACCGCAGACAGCAACCATTCTCAAGCATCTTTGGAAACCTTTGTCATCACATGGTAAACTTGGGATTTGTGACTAAGGCTAGAGCCAGAATAAAATGATAAAGCTGAAAAAACTTCACGCAAAATTTCATCAATGGGTGGAGTAGGAAAATAATCCGGACGCCAAAATGACATGACACGATGGAAATAGGAAACAGAGGATCCAGTCTCTACAACTGCAACCGGAGATGGAAACCAAAAATTAAAGAAAAGTCCAAACTGAAAACTCATAAATGAACTGATGCAAATAAACATGGTAAACGCAGATATCTCAATGGAGCAGGAGAAAAGGAACACAAATTCATGATGAACTGCTTCCAAAAACTCAGTTGTAGAAGAGTTGAGTATGTGACAGAAATAACTGGATAATATGATTGTTGTTTCTAAATGATGGGGAATTACCACCCAAATCCAAATAGAATTGATGATTAACCACCAACGCAGCTTCAGATATTCTTTTGTGAAATTTACAATTGTAACTCCAGGATTAAGTAGAACAATCAATCCTAACCAGAGTAAACCAAGATAAATGACCTGGGAAAGCATCAATGCATCTTCAGCGTAGAATTCTGGGCATTGAGAAGTGACCCAATTTTCATCTTCAGGAATGGAGGGAGGAGCTACAAAATTGGCTGGCATGAAATTAACATTTTGCGGTGCCAACAACAAAGTTCCAGATGCTGGGCCCCATCTTCCTGAAATGATTCTGTTCAGAATCAGATTGTACAGGATATACTGCAACAATCCAAACACAGGATGCATTTTAAAATTTAAAATTAGAACTTGGGATAATTGATTTTTATTGAGTAAATTTAGGAGAACTCAACTCTTAGAGTTGAAACAGGGAAAATTATTCAATATATATCAGAAAAATTGACTAAGCAATACCACCTGAGTCTTGATCTCCTATTCCTTTGGCATCTTCCAGTAAGTATCTAGTCCAGGTTGCAAAGAACCCTTGTATGATCAGTTTCTGACAATCATGCTGATTAGTGAGCTTATATCGGGTGACCCTCATATTACGCTGATTTATCAACATCAGTTTACAAGGGGGAGCTGGTTTCAGTTGACATACTGGAGCAGCCATGACCCATTTTTGATCAACTGTTTGGTTTAAATTGGTTAACTTGATCAATTTTGATATAGGTTTCCCGGCCTTCTGTGCCTTCTTACTTGGACGGACAATACCCGGCATTATGGAACTTACCTTGACAATCATACCCAGAAAGACTTGTAATTCTTGCAGGTTGGTGGGCAGAAGCATTTTGTTGATGGCTTCAACCTTCTTAGTCATTGGGCAAATTCCTGTATGGGTTACTTCATGGCCCAAGAATTTAAGACACTCTTTGAAGAAAGCACACTTAGAGGTTTTTAGCTTAAGGCCAGCTTCTTGAATCTTTAGAAACACTTCTTTGAGATGAGCCAGGTGGTTGTTAAAGGTAGCACTGAAAACCGTTATTTTGTCTTAGTATACTAGGACACATGAAAGCTTCAAGTTGTAAAGGATGGTGTCCATAGCCCTTTGGAAGGTAGCTGGAGTATTTCAGAGTCCCTGCAGCATGCAGGTAGGCTCAAACAGCCCTTCAGATGTAATGAGTGCAGCCTTCTGGCGGTCCTTGGGCAAAAGGTCAACTTGCTAGTAACTCATTGCCAGATCCATGGCAGAGAAGAACTTAGAGCCTCCAAGTTGGTGGAGAGCATCATCAATACGTGGCAAGGGGTAAGAGTCCTTCTTGGTTAAAGAGTTTAATTGGAGGTAGTCCATCACAATACATTAACCCCCATTATTCTTCTTTAGGATGAGTAGGGGTGAAGTCCAAGGACTTTGGGAAGGGGCCAGTAGCCCAGCGTCTAACAGTTTCTTGAGCTCTTTAGACACCTGGGCTTCCTCCACACAACTGTGGCAATATGGTTTAGCGCAGAAGGGAGAGCGTCTCCAGTATCTATCTGATGGATAACGCCTTAGGCTAGCCCATAATCAGTACTTTCTTTATCAAAGATGTCTGAAAATTAATCTAGCAAGTCAAGCACCTCCTTCTGTTGAACCAGGGACAGCTGTGGGAAGTCTTGTGCAGTGAACAGAGATAGGACTTGGGGCTTGTCTTCTGGTAGATTAAAGTCCTAAAACATATCAAAGGGATGAAGGGACAAGACATCAGGTGCATTCAATAATTTTTCCATAACCAACAACCTGCCCTCTAGATACGTTTATGGGGAGAGAAGTGAAATTTGCTACTATTAATTGCACATGGTCCTTATGGGAGACGTCTAGGATTCCAGGACAGAGGTAAGGTTTGTTGTGACCTAGTAAAGGAGGAGAGTACAACTACAAAAAAGTTTGTTCAGGTAGCTAATACAAAATTTGGGAGTCCAGGATGGCCTAGGAGCCAGGGGGGATGGTTACAGCAGACGTGGCCAGGAGAGGGATTCCTTCAGACTCAGGACAAGCCATGAGTGGACACTTCATATTGGAGGAGCAGGTGTGGTACTTTAGAGTGAAAACCCCAGGGGGGTATTCTAAAGTACACGTCTTAAGACGCTTCCTGGGACCTTTTACTGGCTCTTCAAATATCAGAGGGACTTTGTATCCCAGAATAAAGAGGTAACTATCTTTCAAGTTAATGATCCCATTATATTCCCTAAGGAACTGGGTGCCAAATAAGACATTGTAACTCTTGTTTTCCAAGACAACTGCTGGAGCAGCTAGGAGAAGCTTGCCAAATTGCATGGGTAGAGCAGAATATGCTCCTATAGCGCAAGTCATAGATAAACCAACCATGCCATACAACTGGTAATAATTGAGGTTGGGGCAAGTTTAAGCTCCTTTACAAGCTTTGAGGAGACAACGTTAACCAGGGAACCAGTATCCAAGACAGCCTTGATCTTCACTTTTTGGATGGATATCTCTACGCAAGTGGTAGTGCATCCAAAGGGTAGAAGGACAGCCAAGATGTCTTGGGCCTCTGACAAAACTTTATCCCACTTCTCAATCATGCATCTTAAGACCAGAAACTCCTTATAGACAGTCATAAGAGGGAGCAAAAACTGACACATTCTTGAATAAAGCGTCAGAAATTTCAGAAGTTTTTCTGACAACTCCACTAGCACGGGGGACCTCTTTGCCTGAGTGAGGTAGGGGCAAGAGACAACTTCTTTGGGCTCAGGCAAAGGCTTAGTAGTAGTTGTAGTCTTCCCTGAGCATAGTTTGTAGGGGACTGCAATGGTTTTGGGGACGGCAAGAATGGAGTACCCATACACGTCAGGGTCTTCAACATCAGAATCATCCAGGTCAGAGTTATCAGAGAATTGTGGAACAATAGGAGGATAGGAGGAGCCTTGGTTCCAGCAGGCTTGGAGTCAGTTATAGAGGGATGGATTAAAAGAGACTGGGAAGAATTGTCAACCAAGAGCGTCTCTGCCTCTAGGTTGACTTTTCTTTTCCCACCTGCTCCTTAGAATCAGCTCCTTCAACCCTAGGATTGGTGCAGACTCAATAATGATAATCTATCTGGCCACAGTTGTGGCAAACTTAGCGTTGAGGAGAATTTTGCAAGTTCATGGTAAGGATGCAAGGGCCACAGGAAGACAAACCAGCATTAGAGGTGGCACAATTCTCTCAAACAACTGCCCCAGAATGGTTAAGATGTATGTCCTGCAACAGCGCCTTTATACTCTTTATGGAGGAAAGCATAGCTTTATGGGCTTTGAAGTGAAGGCATAGAAGCTGGATAACTTTGGGGGCTTAAGCGCAAGCCATATAAGCTTTTTGAGCCATCAATTGTCTGCTTGTTATCAGTTGCTGTCCTTTCATGTAGAATCTGTCTACAAATTCAGCTAGTGTTTCCTTAGGTTTGAAAGCAATGTGCACAAAGGTGTCCTTCTTTACTTCCAGACTAAAGCCACCACCAAATTTTTCAGCCAGAAACTGCTTCATATCTTCCCAAGTTTTGATGGTGGGCAGCTCAGGCACCACCACCTCATGGCAGGTTGTGTGTAGACAGGTCAAAATATGTTCCTTCTTAACCTCATATGATGCTTGTCTCATGGCAGTTTTATAAATAGTTAAGAAAGCTGCAATAGTTGAGGTTTTGGAATCAAAGACCTGCTTAAAGGTAGGCCTGAAATGTGCTTAAGTAGTTGGACCACATTTGTTGCTATCAAGTACATTTATGTGCGGGGAGAATTCTGCTTCAGACTCAGAGGGGGGTTGTCTAGCCCTAGCTGTCAAACACTCTCCTCAAGGGATGTCAGGGTCTCAACAGCGCAAGCAACCATATCATTAGATAGAGTGGTCTGTTGCTTAGTAACATCTAGGCGTTGACCTTGGGAAGTTACTAATGTGGAGAGCTCAGCCAGTTGAGAGGTAAGAAATGGCCCCACTGAGCACAAGGGACAAACCTGTTGTTCACTGAGTGAATCAATTCACTCATCTCTTGTACGTCTCTGTCTAGCTCAGCATAGTCTCATTTCAAATGATCCACCTCATTAGCTAGGGCAATTAACTCCCTAGCGCATTGGATTTGAGGGTCTCCTGGTAAGCCAGGGAAGCAACCATCTTTGTCAACAAGCCCAACTGGACTAGCAGCAGTTGTCACCATTTTGCGCAAGGCAGCAAGTTCCTGTTGCAGCTCAGTAACTTGAGTGATCAACACAAGCACCTGTGGGTCAGGCCAAGGAGCTTCAGTAGGACGTCCTTGACTGCAAATAGATGCTTATAGCTCTCAAATGGCATTCCATAGTTTTTGCTCTCTGTCCACCAAATTATCAGCAGGAGGAGAAGGTAGAACATCAGGTTTGGGAGTAGACAGCTCATTCACCTGACTCTGAAGTTTGGCTATAGCAGCAGCAGTGGTAGCTCTCTCTTGATCATTTTCCACACTGAGTTCATTTAGACCTTGGGCGGCAAGGTCAGCTACCTGTTGCAATTGCTCAAAGGAATAGACACTGAATGCATTGAGCTGTTGCACTAGGCGTTCAAAGTCAGTGAGATAAGCGTTCAATGTGGAATCTACTTGGGTTTGCCAGGGTTGTTCTAACTGGTGAAAACTCATTTAGACGCTCTCTGACGTATTTGGGGATGGACTGGCACATTTGCTCAATGGACTTAACCAAACGGGTCTGGGAGGTGACAGATTTGCGCTGATTGTCTGATACCAAAGAAAACAGGGAGTAGATCCACTGTTAATAGGCAGCAAATTAATCCCAGTGATGAGTGACAGCTGCTTGTAGAGACAAGATTTCTTGAATGTGGAGCCCTAACACCATTTGATGGTGGGCTAAGGCAGGCTGCACAAAGGATGACAGTAGGTGCTCAGCAGAGACAGCCGCTGAGATGAGATGCTGTGGAAATTGGGGAGCCACAATCAATTCATAGTAATCAGCCCAACTGAATTGTAACTGAAGGCAAGGGAGTGCTCCGTCACGGGCTATCCCAAGGGCTACTGCCATGACTTAATCCAAGTCAGGGGTACCCATGGGGTAAGCAACTAGGCAATGATCATTCCCAAGGTTTGGTACAGTAGGGACAATAGGCGGGTCTGAAATCTCTTCCTCAATAGGAGGGCTGGTAATTTCAGGTGAAGTTGGCTCTTGTATAGGCAGAGACAAGAGACCTGAAAATGTGGATGCAAAAGGGATAACCAAGGGGCTTACAGCCCCTGTAGTGAGCACCATTTTTGTTGTGTTCTGAGGCGCAGCACAGACACACAACAGGAAATCCTAACCTTAGGATTGAATTCATACTAAGTCTTAGTTAGATGGCAGGGAAGGTTATGCAATTACCTTGTGGCCCTGGATGAATAATATCTACTAGTTGTGGCTAGAGAGAGGCGCCAAAGTACTGGATGACACAAAGACAAAAATGTGAATAGAACTTGATTTTATTGGTGAAACTGGAAAAAGAATATATAGTGGTTGGCAATACCACAAAACACTACCAGGACGGTAGGATCACTTGCCACCAGCATGAGTGGGGCAAGTGAGTTGGGCAGAGTCACAAAACCAAACAATTGTATTTCCCAATCCAGCCATTGACTCATTTCAAGAGGTGAAAGCAAAAGCAAGAGATTTTTCTTTGAAATAGCCCACCAAAGGCAAAATTGAAACATGGTGAATGGCGGCATTCACAACAGCATTGCTCCCACTGAAGACTGTGTATAAGGAAATTGTAAATCCACTGCCCCCTTTGTCCTTGGATAGAAATGTGTTCCCTTGGCGTACAAAGAAATCTGCCCATAGTCCTGCTAAATCACTCAACTTGTTAAAAGATTTAGCTCACACTGTAGACAAAAGATTTGTATTGGCATACCCTGTGAATTCTACAGATCCCACTGTTCCTTCCTTGGAAGAAACCCTGGTAAATTTAGACTTCTTACTGGCCTGATGTTGGCCATTATTGAAAACTATCAGATCCAGCCAATTGGGCCCTGCCACATCAACATCCAAAAGTTCAAGTGATTTCTAAGTGCTTGAAAACCCCCAGCCAATCAGGGAGCACCACAGAAATTAAGATGAAACCCTCCAGCCTTTCAAACTTTGATCTAAAAAATTTTCCCCCACCTAATCACTCTTGAGCCCTGAAGTCATGTGATCTTTTCCCTGCAGCAGACTCCCTTTTACACAGCAAGGGGACTTTCAGTCCCCTGCTTGTCTATTCCCAATTTCAATAAACCTTTGGTTTTGCTGCACCCTTTTAAAATTTATTATAGGCCTTTAAACTCTGTTTTTGGGCTCCTATAGGTTAAAGATTAAAAGTGTTAGTCTTTTTGTTGAACCTTACCTTGCAACTACCAGTTTCAAACCTGGCATCATCCCCGGCCCCTTTGGAAGAAGCTCAGACATATAGTTGTTGATCTTCCTGCTTTTGCTTTTGAAAGTTGATTTTGAATCTAAAAATTTTAATTAAATTTCACTATAAAACTTACTTTACTTTTGAATTTTCCTTTATCTTTCTCAATTTTGAACCCACTTTCATTGTATTTCAATTTAAAGCCTCCAGAGACCACTGTCAAGTCTCCAAGTGCTCTCCTGGTCTCATTTTTCTTGCTCTTGTTTGTGGGACCCCTCTGTTGCCACAAAACTATTGCTTTTTGCCCTGGAAACCTTGACTATCTATTTTAAATTTTGTGGAGAATCCAACCATGTTACTCCAAGTTCTCAAATTTGTTGTATTTTCCTTGGCGCCATTTTTGTTACTTCTGTGGTCAACTTTGCCCAAGTTATGGTCCAAGATCTCCTCTTCTGCTTGTATTGTGGGTGATGACCCTCCCCACCTCCTGGATCTCCCCAGTGGTCTCCTGTTCTCTGGAGAAGCCATGGTAAAGAGTTTAACTTGCAACAACCTGGATCTAGAGTCCTCCAATCTCACCAAGTCTGCTCCTGTGGGCGCAGAGAGGTTGGTATCACCCTTGTTCAGTCCTGAGAAGCTCAATCTGGTGCCCCTCCAGGCTCCTGAGGCGTCCCCTCTTGCTCCCACTTGTACGCCCTGGTTGCTTGCTGGGCTGGTGTTAATGGGATTGAACGCCTACTTACCTCAACTATCCCCTGTGTTGTCCCTGTGGTCCCCCCTTTGAGCAACTGTCCCAGTTCTCCACTGGGCGGTATCCTGGTGGTATATTGCCCCAGGATGGGAGCCAAACTTAGTTAGTTTAGCCCCCCTCTCTTACAGAAATTCCTGCCTTAAGGTACATGTTAGCTAAATGGGAAAAGGAGCTAGAGGCTGCACAAGACATGCTGGCAGTCTTGCCCCCCTTTGGGAAAGATACAACCTGTGTGGAAGTATCATTCCAAAAGGTTAAAATCAAAGCCATCTTGGACACGGGCTCTTCAGTCAACGTAGTATCTTTAAAACTAATAAAGAAGCTTAAACTGGCTCCTGACCTCAATTACACTCAATTGTATGGCACAGCTGGCATGACACAAACTTGAGCCATTGGTGCCTACTCAGCCCTGCTCATGAGGTTTGGGAAACTCCTCATTGCATCCCCCGCTGTTGGCCTCAAGAACAAAAGCTATGAACTCTTGGTTGGTACACAATTCCTCCACAAATATAACGTGATTGTAAACCTACAAGATGGATATCTATTGCTCTTAGGATATGAGGTCCCTTTTATTTTTAAAGAACCTCCACGGCTCCCAGGCAAACGTCTTAAAGCTTGTGTACTCAAGTGCCCCACAGATATCTTCTCTCTCAAGTACAGGACTCATTCCTCCAACATGTGTACTCCTCCCCCTTCTTGTCTCACAGAGGAAGGTGTGCCTCTTTGTGCCCCTGCAGCTATCACCATTCCTCCAGGCTCCCAAGTGGTTATAGACTCCCAGATCTCTTACAAACTACCTAAAAATTCATTCCTGGAACTCTACTCACCTGAATCCCTAAGCCACAAAGAACCCCAATTGTGTCCAGGAATCTTAGATTGAACTCACAAGGAGCCTGTACAACTGTTGCTTGCCAACCTAAAAGCCCTACCCATGCAGGTGTCTTGGGGCCAGGTTGTAGGGCATGGTTGTATATTGGGTGCAGAACAAGTGGTGTCCCTCTACCCTTTTGGAACTTTCAATGATTTCAATTTACCTGAAGACAATCCTCAAGTTCTCTCCTTGTTCATTGCTGCCAACTTCTCACAACTGTCACTCATCCAACAAAAGGATGTGTTAGAACTTCTTGACCAATTTATCAATATCTTTGCCTCTGGACCTATGGACTATGGCCTAGCTAAAGAGGTCATTCATCAGATTGATACTGGTGATGCACCGCTGTGGGGTTCCTGTCCACCAGTCCCCAAAGTGTGTCCTGGATTATAGCCAGGGACTGTCTGGAAGGGATTGTCATTCTCTAGCAAGGGAAAATTTATCTCAGAGATATGTATAGGGGTCAAAATGGGCTTTTATTCACTCTCAGAAGGAAGATCCCCTTAGAAACCTTCTGGTATATTGCCTGGGGGGTCAAGGAAACAATATAGATTTGCCAATACTTGGAGTCATCCAACAATATCTTGGACTCCTTGTACTTGGTCTTGGACTCCTGCACCTTAAACTTGGACTCCGGCACCGCACTTAGGATCCAGCTTATTATTCTTGGGATTCAGCTCTCTGTATATCTTTAGTGGCCTTGGTATTCCACTTGTATCAGTCCAATCAAGCTTCTGCTGGTGATCAAAAGGCTTCCAAAAACCTCTTGGCAGAAACTCAAAAGGCTTCAGAAAGACCCCATCAAAGACCTGGAAATACCTCCAAAAAGACTTTTTAAAGACCCGGAAACTTTCCAGCCAGCCTCCCTCTTATAGTGTTCTTTTCCCAACGGTTCCGCCTTCAAAATGGCTTTCTTCAAAAGCTAAAGCCATTGCTGCTCACTTTTCCCTATAATAACTTAAGCTTACATACTTACTTTCTCAGAAGCTTAAGTATTAATTCACTATTTCCTTGCTTATATTTTAAGCTTTTGGCTTCTAACCAATTATTTTCATCAGGAAACCTGTCAGAACTCAACCAATGAATGCAGAGTGCAGAAATAGACCATTTCTGAAGTTCCACCGGGATCCAACTAGGAAAATAATTTACACAGCTCAAACCACTCAAAGTAACAACTCTTTGCGCACCAAAGCGTTAACCAACCCATTATTCTGGCACCAGTTCTCCCTACATACAGCCTAAACTCATTAAAATAGTAGAATACTATTTAAACTGTTCTGTATGGGCCCCTTCAACGTTTTCCCCATATATTTACAAATATAGTAAAATCCAAGGAAAATGTCCTACCAAAAAAACTTTGTATCCAGCTCTCATAGCAACATACCTTCATCTATCCTAGGAACTTAATAAATAAATATCTTACCCACACTTCTATCTACATTCTTTCTTGATTCTACTACTAAACCAAGGCAAAAATTCTACATTTTTCCACTTTGGCAAATCAATTCAGCAAAATCTTGGCTCATTTCTATGGATCACTAGTTCTTCACCATCATCTTCTAATCCTTCAGCCAGCTCCTGTATCATGATCAGCTAGTCCTGCATCATGATCTTCAACCACATCTTCTGGCTCTTAAGCTTAACCAGCAATCAGTTCATCTCAGTCAACAAACAGCCTATTCCAGACTTCCAACAGCTTATCAGTCCTCTGGCTACTCCTTTATCATGACCAGCTACTTCTGCATCTTGATCTTTGATCCCTTCAAATTATCCTCACTAGGAACCATCTTGGTTCCACCTGCACAATGAACCATTTTGGTTCCAAAATTCAATATGAACCAACAGTCCCTCAACTAGTCTTCACTGTGATCATACAGTCCTTCTTACTAGTCTTCTCTGTTAATTCTGTGAACCACCTTGGTTCTTTATCTCAGTCCCCATTACCAGAAATTGTAGACCCAGGCATGAGTCTATATTGACTGGCGTTTGACTGGGCCCTTGCAAGTGGCAATTTATTTAGGCCATCCAACCATAGATCAATGTCTATGCATTGTCTTTACTCACCCAGGTGATTAAGTCTGGGCTTTCAGTTGCAGAGTAATCAGCTCTACTTCCCAGAGGCCTGATCACACCAAGTTCTGCAGCTGCTTTCCCAAGCAAACTGCCTTGGTGACACCTCCAAGAAAATCTATACCCTCCAATGCTCACTTTGGGTTCTCCCCCAAAGCTCCCATAGGGGCATAAACGAGGACACCCTACCAGTCTGTTAGGTAGGATGCTTGCTCACAGACCTCCTGTAAGCGTATTAAGTACATAGAGCCCTCAGAGCTCTTCCCCTCCCTGGCAGCCTGCGTTACCTGCCAGGGGTTCTAAACCTTCTCCCCCCAGAGAGACAAAGTTTCCTGCTTGCTATCTCAGTCTTCAAACTTACGCAGCCACAGTTCCCTGCTAGGTGAAGAACTATAGCCCAAAGCAGCCAATATCTTCTGCTGGGTGGAGGCAACATCTGCCTCTGGTAGACCTTTTTTACCTATCAGCCAGGCCTTACTTACCCTAGTAGTCCTATGTTACCTAATAGGCTCACCTTACTTACCCCTAGTAGTCCTATGTTACCTACTAGACCTCTACTTGCAACAAACAACCAAACTTTTGCTTGGCCAACATTAGCCCCGCCTTTAAACCACCAAACATGTGGACTGTCACAACCTCCTTTTTGTGCCAAGCCTTACCGCCGTAGTAGGCTAGAGGATGCCCAGATTTCTAAGGAGCTTAAACAACTCTTAGATTCTGGACTCTTGACTCTCTCTCAAAGTCCTTGGGCCTCACCTTTAATGATCCTCAAGAAAAAGGACGGAGGACATTGCATTGTGATGGACTACCACTACCTGAACTCGCTCACAAAGAAAGACTCATACCCCTTGCCTAGAATTGATGATGCTCTCAGAAAGCTGGGCGGTTCTAAGTTTTTCTCTGCTATGGATTTAGCTTCAGAATACTGGAAGGTCAACTTATCATCAAAAATCAAGAAAAGGCTGCTCTCATCACCTCTGAAGGGCTCTATGAACCTACTCAAATGCCCCAAGGACTCTGCAATGCCCCAGCTTTATTTTAAAGGGCTATGGATTCCATCCTACAAGACCTAAAGCTCTCTTGTGTCCTTGTATATCTTGGTGACATCACTGTATCCAGCTCCACCTTTGCCAACCACTTAGAACATCTCAAGGCTGTCTTTATCAAGATTTGAGAAGCTGGCTTGAAACTCAAACCCTCCAAGTGCTCCTTCTTTAAAGAGCAATTCAAATACCTGGGTCATGAGGTCACCCAAACTGAAACTTGCCCCATGAATAATAAGGTGGAAGCCATTGACAAAATGCTACCTCCCAAAAATCTATGGGAGGTCCAAGTATTTCTTGATATGATGGGTTACTATCAACAGTTTATACCCGACTTTGCTGAATTGAGTGAACCCCTTGTCCAGCTCCTTTGTAACGTCCCCTTTGAGTGGACTGAAAGTCAGCAGCAATTGTTCAAAGCGCTGAAGGCCAAGCTCAAAGAGGCTCCTATCCTAGTCTATCCTGATTATGATAAAGAGTTTATCTTGTACACTGACACAAGCAGAGTAGCTGTGGGTGCCACCTTAGCCCAGCTTGACAAAAAAGGTGTGGATCAACCTGTAACTTATTCTTCACAGTCCTCAATAAACACAAGAAGAACTACATTGAACCAAGAAGGAATTTCTGTCAGTGTTGCATGCAGTAAAGCAATTCAGGCACTACATTTACAGAACCCACTTCACTGTGGTTACAGATCACTCTTCCCTTAAATGGCTGCAGCAACTAAAGGAGCCTGAAGGTCAACTAGCGTGTTGGGCTCTGTGTATACAAGGGTACAATTTCACTGTGTTACACTGTCCTGGGGCCCAACACCAGAACGCTGATGGCTTGTCAAGGATGCCAATTATAGCTATTCACCCCACTGACACTGATTGCCTATACAAGTTAATAGGGTATCATGACTCCTGGACCACTGAGCCAGAAGTGTGAGAGAGGGGGGCTAAACTAACTAAGTTTGGCTCCCATCCCAGGGGAAGAATCCACCAGGACACCATCCAGTGCAGAACTGAGATGGCTACTTGAAGTGGTGTCCACAAGGAGGACGCAGCAGATAGACAGGGAAAGTAGGAGTCCAAACCCATCAGGATCATCCCGCTGAGCAACCAGGGGGCGCGCTTGGGGGTAGGCTCTGAAACAACCTTGTCTCCTCCTGGGACCTGTACAAATGGGGCCTCAGAGGAGAGGGGCAATGGGGGAGGCGGGCCTGATAACACTGAGGGAGATATATTGGGGGTCACAATCTCAAGGTCATTGCAGGTGAGGCTTCTTACAACATTCTCACTAGTGGTGAGGATATCTTGAGCTTTCCCAATGAGGCTGCCAAATACGTGTAGGAATTGATCAGGGTTAGCACCCACATGATGGAATGAATGTGAGATGCGTCCCCAAAGGTTGGGAGTGGTGCACCATATCATCACCAAGGCTGGCACCAGGGTGAACACAACAAACTTGGCAAAAGGCACCAACATTTTGCTAAAATCAAATGCAGAGACCAGCAAGAAGGAATTCTTCTTATAAACTTTTTACTTTGTCAAAGTCAAAGAAAGTAACCAGAAAGGCATCAAGGACAAGCAAGAAAACCCCAATTGACAAGCTGCACTAAAAGAACAGCAGCTGCGGAGAAAGGTACTTTGAAGGCAGAGTTTGAGGCTTTTAAAGCATATATGAAGTGAAAAATGAATCAAAAGCAAAAGGGAAACAAAATCAAACTTCAAATAGGTGATTATATAGAATAAATCACTAATTTTTTAGTTTGAGTGGCTAAATTTTAAAGTGAAAGCAAAAAGCTTTAACATAGACCCTGGCAACGTATAGGAGACTCCAAGAGGACGCAGAGGGGCCCAGGAGCAGAGGGAAAAGGTAAGGAAAGTTAAACTTTTACTAATAATCTTAGAGAATTGAGGGGCCAGAGAGGAGACCCAAAAGGACCAAAAATTCAGAAGAGAAAGTCTAAAACTTTATTTTGTAAAATGAGCAAGCAGAGGACCAAAAGTCCCCTGTCTTGCTTTAAGGAAAGCCATTCTGAATTTTAAAGTCACCTGACACAAGGGTCAGATCTGATTGGTTCCAAGAGAAATTTTTCAGGGGGAATCCAATGTGTTGAGAGGGTTTCCAACAATTTCTGACTTCAAATCTGATTGGCAGGCATCAAAAGAGTGTTTCAGGGCAGAATCAAATCCAGTTGGATTGGAATTTGATGATTCAACAATAGCGCGGCCTGATTGTTTGGATTTGATTAATTTCAAATGTGGACAGGCCCAAGCCAAAAACTAATCCAAATTAATCAGAGATTTCTCCCACGTGGGAAAAAGTCTGAAGCACCAGTATTTGCCACTTGGGAAGGGTATGCTAACACAAATCTCTCATCAATTGTGTGGGCTAAATCCTCAAGAGAATTAAGGGACTTGGCTGGCTTCTGAGCAGTTTTTTTTTGTGCGGTGCAGGAAGATTGTCCTATCCAGGGCTAAAGGGGAAGTGACTTTACAAGAAGACATCTAATTGCTCTACAGACCCTATCCAAAGACACTGTGATTTGATATAGACAACTCTTCAAGAAAGTCAATAACACCTACCTACCCTACGTTTGTCCTAGCATGAGAATAGCCATTATCTTCCAATCTCACATTGATACTGGGCATGGGGGTATATCAAAAACTCATGAATGGTTATGCAAGAACATCTACTGGGAAAACATGCGCCTTTTAATTCCTGATGTCCTTGCCTCCTGTCATTTGTGCCAGCTCCAACGCCCTTGCCCCTCCCAACATCAATTCAAACTCATCCCCCCCTAAACATGCCTTCCACACTGTGAGTATTGATGCTGTTGGGCCTCTCCCTTGTTCTAGGTCTGGGTGGCAATTTATCTTAGTTGCCATAGACCATTTTAGCAAATGGGTTGAAGCCAGATCCACAAAAGATATAACTTCCAAGACCACTGCTAATTTCTTGCTGCAAGATATCTTCTACCAACATGGCTGCCCTCGAGTCCTGCTTTCTGACAATGGCACCAATTTTAATGCTTGCCTCATCACGTCTATTGTCAAAGCTATGGGTACCCACCAATCTTTCTCTGCACTTTATAACCCATCAACTAATGGAACTGTTGAACAAGCCAATTCCTCCCTGGTGTCCATAATGAGGGAACTCACACTCTCTGATGCCGCCAACTGGGATATGTTCTCCCTGCTGTCCTCTTTGCTTATCAACTCAGTAGGCACCAAGTGACTGGTCAATCCCCTTTTGCCATACTGCATGGGCGTGAAGCCACACCCCCCTCAATCTTGGGACCCCCCTTGATTGAAGTTGATGCATCTGCAATCCCGAGGCCCATGTCAAAGACTTAACTAATTGTATCATTGACGTCCAAGCAACAGCATATTCCACTGCTTACAAGGTCAAGGCTTTAGAGCTCTCTCTGTCCAATGCTGCTAGAGCCCCCTCCCTGAGTATCAACTAGGCAACCTGATTCTCTACTACCAGAACTGTACAGGTGGTAGAGCTCATAAACTAGATTTCCTCTGGGTTGGGCCCTGTGAAGTCACATTTAAGAAGGGTGTCAAGTATACCGTGAAACTGCTGTCATCTGGACTTTCTTTTGCCCAGGTCCATTTCAAATTCCTTTGCAAATATCAACTCCCTGTGTCCAATATTGAGGGGTAGATGTTGTAAATTACGCCATTAATTCTATTTCAATATGGCCTTCAAATAATGAGAAATGCAAATATTTGACTGGTTTCACTTTCAAGTTTGGAAATTCCTTGCCTTCTGTAAATGGGTCTGATCCAATATCCACCCATTCTGGATTGCCATACCAGCCCTTGGCTGATCCTGGTATGCTTTCAACCTAATATGACCCCATCTGCCACTCTGTCTACCTAATGAGTGATCATCAACCCTTGTCTACTATTTAAGTAGAATCATTTCTCCTAATAAAGACAAGTTTATCCACATTTGCGTTAGCTTTAATGTTCTTCAAGCTTTTTCTTTCCCTTTTTGCCAAAAGAAATTCCTCATCATGTATTCCAGGAAATTAAGGTATGTGCCCTTAATTTTTCCCTGAAGGCTAACCCAAGGCTAGCTTAAACCCAAATCTTTTGTTAAAAAGATTTCCTGCCGTGTCCTCCTGGATGTTGTCCCCAGGAGCCAAACACAACATATATTACTCCAATAAGATGCTGCCTGCTGAAGGAAACTACCCAATATACAACAAGGAAATGCTAGCTATTATGAAGACCCTGAAACATTGGCGCTGGTATCTATGTGGCGCTGAATTCCCAGTAATGGTCCTGACAGACCACAAGAACTTGGTCTACTTCTTTAAACCACACCAGCTTAACCAACAACAAGCAAGATGGGTCTTAGAACTTGCAGCCTACACCCTGAAAATAAGCTACAAGCCAGGAAAGGTGAACATGGTACCTGACACCCTAAGTAGAAGAACTTATCTGGTGCCTACTCACATAGAAACTTGCAATCACAACACCTAAGTCCTCTTGGACCCAGTGAGCCTAGGAATCAACCTGGGATTGGTGAAAATTAGAGCCAGAAAACCAGAAGTACTAAAGGCCCAAGCACTTGATGACTTCACAATAATCATGATCTCTGACATCTCCAAATCCTTAGATAGCGCACACTATCAAAAAGGCTATCCATTGAAAGGAACAGCATTAATGCTCCACAAAAGGATCTTTGTACCAAAAGGAAATATCAGGACCAAAATCTTGAGAGACTACCACAATTCTGAGATGGCTGGACACCCAGGGAGACTCAAGACCCTCTGGAGCATAAGAAGGAACTTTGCTTGGAAGAAAATGAATCAAGAAGTAAGTGTATACCTGAAGGGATGTGAGACCTGTGGGTGAACTAAAACTTGCAGAAACAAACCTGAAGGACTGCTGAGACCCTTGGATATACCTCATGAGCCCCAGAGATCTATTTACATGGACTAAATTGTGGAACTTCCTCCATCCCTATCCTTTAATGCAATCCTGGTCATGGTAGACCACTTCACCAAGATGGCTTACTTTGTATCAATCACCACCAATTGCACAGCAGCAGAAACAGCCCAACACTTCCACAAACTCATCCTCGCGCAACACGGAACACCTTAGAAAATCATCACAGACAGAGGACCCCAATTCATGTCAAACTACTGGACACAGGTGATGAAAGACTTAAGAACCAATTGATGTGTATCTACCTCCTACCACCCACAGACAGACGGCCAAACCAAAAGAGTGAACCAGATCCTTGAACAATACTTTTGATGCTATACTAACACCAACCAGGACAATTGGGCCAACATGCTTCCCATGGCCCAGTTTGCATACAATAGTAAAGACCACGCCTCCACTGGAATGTCCCTGTTCAAAGCCAACTATGGGTTTGATCCCACCTGGAATCCCAAGATTGGCAAGAAGAATTCTAACACCACTGGACATTCCTGGGTTGAGAAGATCTACAACAAACAAAAAATGCTTAACCAATCTGAAACGTGCAGTACAAACCTACAAAGCCTTTGCCAACCACAAACAAACCCCAGGCCAACCCTTACAAGTTGGAGATGAAGTATACCTGGACTCCTGGAATGTACCCCTACACATGACCTGTAGGAAGCTAGCTCACAGAAGAAGTGGCCCCCACAAGATCATCAAACTAGTTGGAGAAGTTGCCTTCAAACTGGACCTACCTCCCTACTAGAAGATTCATGACGTGCTCCACTGCTCCCTATTGTTTAAAAAAGATGGGAACTTGCTCCCACACCAACAACTCAAGACTAATCTCCCACCCATCCAAACAGCTGCTCTGAGGAATATGAATTCATATAAATAAATGGTGACAGGACCCACTACCAAAAACCCTAGTACTACATCAAATGGAGAGGACACCCGCTAGAGGAAAGTACTTGGGAACCGCTGAGTAACCTGACTAATGCACAAGAAGCCGTTCAGCTCTATCTGAACAAGAAGAACCAAAAGGGAGGGCTCTTGGGGGAAGAAGGGGATGGTGTCAGGATTGACAATTCTTCCTCCCTGGAAACCCAGGCCCAGGAGCTGGATTCAAACCCTGACCCTAGATTCCCTTGGGCCGCTGGTCCTATGGACCAAGGGGCTACCTACCTGTGTTTCCTAAAGTTGAGCCCCCGCAAGCTGATACCAAAAATTCTGGGCCAAATGGTAAAGCAAGCCAAACCAAAGAAATCAGCGCACCAAATGGAGGATCAATTAAAGCGCCAATGGAGGAAGCAAAATCTCAACTATTAGCTTCATGAGCTTGAAGTCTACACTAGCAGCCAATCAAGTACCATCCCCAGAAGGAGGCACAGGCCTACGGCCCAAGCCCATGACCACAACACTAGAGCAAGATAATCAAGTAGCCAATTTGAGATTTTTGACCAATGAAAGAACTCCTGGCCCAAGTGCCATTTTGCTGCCTTTGAACCCAAGTACCCAGATCTCCCGGGCCCATCTTTCCCAATGCCCTGATAAACCCCCCATGGAAAATATTAAGCTTGGAAGTGGGGTGCTATATAGACCAAAGGACCCCACGCTCCAAACTTATTGCTATTTTTTAAATAAAGGTTATGTTATTTTGGCTTACACAGCTACTACCTTATTTTGTATTTGTCATCAACCAATTCAGTACAAGTTCTCCCGGCCCTCCTGCTCCTCTGCCTGCAGTTTTCTGCCCTCCAGGTGTACCCTTTGGCCCCTTAAACTTTACAGAATACCCTTTGAAACCCAAATACAAAGACTATACCCCGGAAAAGATACTTGAACTCAATCCTTTGGCCCGCATACAATCAGCAGTTAGATACATTTGTCAAGGACTGTGGATATTCTCAACACCCAAATTATTTAGAGGAAAATTCAACTACTTTCTGCTTACAATATCCATATGGAACCACCTGTGATGCCCAAGCCTATGCCCACTTCCTCACCTGACCTCCCAACTGACCACACTGGCAAGCTACTTGGGATTGTGTACATCATCCTCACAGGGGTGATTGACACTATAATCCCAGCTGCCGGCCTGTGGTCTTGGGTGGGAAAGTCTGTATTCTACCTTTTTAAGTTAGTTTCTCTCTTGTGGTGGGCTTTGCCTGCTAAAACACCAGTACAAGTTACCCTGAAAACAACAGGCCAGCCGCATGAGACTGGATCCCTGAAAGATAGGTGCAAACTTAAAGAGGCATCACATAGATTTTTTACCCAATACAACTATCCAGAAGCCAGGATTATAGTGTCAATCACCCCAAAAAAGGGTGATGTAAACTATTTAAAACAGCTTATTGAAGTTGTCTAGGGGCATTTCAGAGGCAGACACAGGTATTGGTTTGGGGGTGAGAGGTGGCTCCATGTCTAGTTAGTGACCAGGGAGGAAATTGTATTTATTGTTAAACAGTTGGGGTTCAGTGGTGAACCAAGAGTCAATTCTATTGTATCTGATCAACTCTTTAGTTAGGGCCAAGGGATCTTGTGCTAATATGTTCTTGGAGGTTTATTCTTGATATACAGGCTTCAAATGTAAAGTTACACCTTCCCCTTGGGCCTTTACTTCAATCCTCATCAAATGCTTGGAGATCTCTGCCAACTTACGCCTGGATATTTTCCAAAGATTTACTGAAAAAACCCAAGAGAGGTCCTCACACTATTGATTTCAGAATTAGTTTAAAATGCCCCCATTATACCCACCCAAGAGACACATCTGGTTAAATATCATGTGCAAGAGCGGCTGGGAGAAGTGGTAATTGCATCCAAAGCAATTTCCAATGTTAATTTGTTTGGTTTTACTTTTGATTATGTTCATTCAGAATTTTTTAAGGTTTTTCTGCCTTGAGAAATGAACTCATATTTACCCATATAATTGGTTGATTAGTTTGCTGAAGTTTGATATCCCATCCAAATTCCATCCCCTCCCTTTAAATGAATGCAAGAGGTGTGAAAGACCTGCTTCATCATTCTCTACTCTAATAAAGTTTGAAATTTGTTAATCTAAATTGGCCATTTGGGTTTTTCTGTTGCTTTTGGTGTTCAGTTGATTCCTTCCCCCCTTTGGCCTCCCAGGGATTGTTGGCATCAACCTTCTGGTTGTTGCTAAAACCACAATTTTTATTGTGGTTGAGAGCTTGGTTTTATTTTCTCTTAACCTGCTCCCCAATTCTCACATCAAAGGGTACTTCATAAAGTGAACAGGACCAAAGGAGACACATGGAGGACAAAAAGGTGTGGGTGTGTCAGGATTGACAATTCTTTCCCCCCTTGAAACCCAGGCCCAGGAGCCGGATTTAAACCCTGACCCTAAATCCCTGTGGGCTGCGGCCCTATGGACCAAAGGGCCACCTGCCTGTGTCATTCTGGGGCCGTGCCCCCGCAAGCTGATGTCAAGAATGTGGGCCCAGGTGATGAATCATGCCAAACCAAATAAATCAGTGCACTGAATGAAGGGCTAAACAAAGCGTCTAATGGAGGCAATAAAATTTCAACCATTAGCTTCATGAGCTTGATGTCTACACTGGTAACCAATCAAGAGCCATCCCCAGAAGGAGGCACAGGCCTGTGGCCTGACCCCATGACCACAACACTAGAGCAAGATAATCAAGTAGCTAATTCAAGATCTTTGACCAATGAAAGAACTCCCAGCCCAGGCGCCATTTGGCCGCTTTTGAACCAGAGCACCCAGAACCCCCAGGCCTGTCCTTTCCAATGCCCTGATAAGCCCCCCATGGAAAATATTAAGTTTGGAAGTGGGGTGCTATATAGACCAAATGACCTTTGCTCCAAACTCAATGTCATTTTTGAATAAAGGTTATGTTATTTTGGCTTACACAGCTGCTGCCTTATTTTGTATTTTCATCTATCAAATTAGCTTCAGATTGTCTGGCCCTCCTGCCCCTCTGCCCGCAGATTTCTATCCTTCAGGTGTTCCCTTTGGCCCTGTCCACTTCACAGAATACCCTTTAAACCCTGGATATAAGGACTATACCCTGGAAAAGATCCTTGAACTAGATCCTTTGGCCTCAAACAATCTGCAGTTAGATACAACCGCCTGGGTCCCTGGATAGTCTCAACACCCAAGTTGTTTAGAGGCAAGTTCAACTACTTGCCTGCCTACAATCTCTGTATGGAACTGCCTGTGACCCCCAAACTGTCAGTGAATTCTTCTCTGACTACAATTATTTATCTGGGATTTACAAAAATACAATTTTCCAATCTTTACATCTCCCAGAATCCAACAAAGTATTTGAGGAACTATTGACTGGGTCAAACCTGGATAAGGACAGGGATCAAATCTGGAACCCTAAAATGAAGTCAATGGTTATTTCTAAGTCCAAAGTTCAGTTTTAATTACCTATTTATAAAGGTTTCATTTATTTTAATTCAGTTTTTAACTTTGGGTTTGCCTCCCCAAGTGTTAATAACAACAATATACACGTCACTTATTGCTTGACAGATGATTGGCTGCCCCTAACCTTGTTGCCGCTCTTGGATCTACTGGCATTAGTGGCATATATGGCTCCAAACTCACTTTACTTTAAGTTTAAGCCTATACACCGCTTAAATTACTCTGATCTTGTGGCTGGTGTTTGTTCACTCTCTTTTGTCTATAATCTTGTACATAATATTCAGGCTCAATTGAATGCCCATATGCTACAGGTATTAGTTTTATCCATTAGTTTCAGGAAATTACTTGGTCAATCCTCTCATATTACAATAGCCTCTTAAATGTTCTAGCCTCTCTTTTGAGGTATTTAAGGGAACTATCTTTATCCTCCTTACTTGTTGTAACAATAAATACTTTCTCTTTTCCACATTTGTCCACACTTATCTTCTGATCTCATATTTTGAAGCCATGAAAGGAATTCTATTCCTGCTCTGGTTTCTAGCTTCCTTCTTGGCTGTGGTGTTAGCTTTGGAGAACCCAACACCAACTAATGACTGGTACAAATCCTCTTCCAACAATGCTCACCAAAAGGAATCTCTAGCCCATGGATGGTTTAAGTACCCCTCTGGCCACTAGGGACGCAAATTACATTATGGTCACTCTTTCACTCCTCCTCCTCCATCAGAGCCTTTGTTGGTTAGACCCTATGCCTCCTTCTACCTATTAACATACATGGTGGGGTATTATATGCTTGGTTGATTCAGCTCTATGCTGGGAATATTTTCCTACCTGGGACACTTAGGTCATCTTGCCATGATCACAGTACCCATTGGATAAGTAATAGCAGGGCTCAACTTAGGGGCCTTGGCCCACCAAATAGGGAACTTGTTCCCTGTCAAGTGGGTCCCTGACACAAACATATGCCCGCTTCCTCACCTGACCTCCCAACTGACCACACTGACAAGCTGTTCAGGATTGTGTACATCATCCTCACAGGAGTAATTGACACTATAATTCTAGCCGCTGGCCCGTGGTCCTGGGTGGGAAATTCTTTCTCCTAACTTTTTAAGTTAGCTCCTATCTTATGGTTGGCTTTACCTGCAAGAAACCTGTCCCAAATAATCCCGGAAAATAACAGGCTCTCTGCCCAAGACTGGATCCATGTGTTGAGTATATACTTCTGGGAAGTATAATAAATGAAATAAAGGGGAAAATTAAGAAGAGAATGATACTTTATTGGGTATCAATATAGGTTAATATATAGTATCATGAAAAGCCACATACTATCCATGTACATCATGGAGGTCATGAGGCTAATTTGAGTAATGTTCCTCTTAAGTCACAAGGCTTATTCAAGTTGTGTTCCTTTTAGGATCTGGATGTTTGATCCCCGTAATAGATGGTCAAATGATAGTGGTGCCACCGGCTTAATGTTCAGTTGGTGAGCCATTTGGTGAATCATTTGATGAACTACTTGGGGGGGTAAAATCCCTGAGAGGGAGTAATCAAAGATGTTGCAGTATCTCCCCCTGGGGTACTGGAAGGTGGAGCCTTGGGAATCTTCTTGAGAGTGTTGGGGATACATACTTGGTACTGATCTAGTTTGGCGCTGGGGACAGGGAGTCTGGAGTTGTGTTGGGCTGTTCTTGCTTTGCATAAACAGAGTTGGTCATAGTGCATACATTTAAGTTTGGTTCTAGCGCCAATTCCTTTGAAAAGGTAGGTGTTGTTAGGTTTGAATTCCATGACAATGCCTGGTCCACATAACTCTGGATCCAACTTATGCTGGTTGTTGTGTTGGGCTCCTGGGGACAACATCCAGGAGGACATGGCAGAAAATTTTAAAATAAATGATTTGAGGTTCAAAGCTATCCTTGGGTTAGCTTTAGGGCAAAATTAAGGGCACATACCTTAATTTCCTGGAGTACAAGATAAGGACTTGTTTTTTGCAAAAGGAAAGGAAAAAGCTCAGAGAATATTAAAGCCAACACAAATGTGATCAAACTTGTCTTTATAAGGAGTAATAATTCTACTTAAATAGTAGACAAGGGTCAATGATCACTCATTAGGTAGACAGAGTAGCTGAGGAGGTCATGTTGGGATGAGGTCATACCAGGATCAGACAAGGGAAGTTATGGTATTCCGGAATGGGTGGATATTGACGTCAACCCATTTACAGAAGGCAAGGAATTTACAAACTTGAAAGTGAAACCAGTCAAATATTTGCATTTCTCATTATTTGAAGGCCATATTAAAATATCATTAATGGCGTAAATTACAACATCTCCCCCTCAAGATTGGACACAGGGAGTTGATATTTGCAAAGGAACTTGGAATGGACTTGGGCAAAAGGACGTCCAGAGGACCGCAGTTTCACGGTATACTTGACGCCTTTCTTAAAGGTGACCTCACAAGGCCCAACACAGAGAGAGTCTAGCTTATGGGCTCCACCTCATATACAATTCTGGTAGTAGAGAACCAGGTTGCCTATTTGATACTCAGGGAGGGGGCTCTATTAGCATTGGACGGGGAGAGCTCTAGAGCCTTGACCTTGTAAGCAGTGGAATATCCTGTTGCTTGGATATCAATGATACAATTAGTTAAGTCTTTAACATGGGCCTCAGGATTGGCAGATGCATCAACTTCAATCAGAGGGGGTCCTAAGTTTGAGGGGGTTGTGACTTCACACCCATACAGCATGGCAAAAGAGGATTGACCAGTCACTTGGTGCCTACTGAGTTGATAAGCAAAGAGGGCAGCAGGGAGAACATATCCCAGTTGGCGGCATCAGAGAGTGTGAGTTCCCTCATTATGGACACCAGGGAGGAATTGGCTTGTTCAACAGTTCCATTAGTTGATGGGTTATACAGTGCGGAGAAAGATTGGTGGGTACCCATAGCTTCTACAATAGACGTGATGAGGCAAGAATTAAAGTTGGTGCTATTTTCAGAAAGCAGGACTTGAGGGAAGCCATGTTGGTAGAAGATGGCTTGCAGCAAGAAATTAGCAGTGGTCTTGGAAGTTATATCTTTTGTAGCTCTAGCTTCAACCCATTTGTTAAAATAGTCTATGGCAACTAATATAAAGCAACACCCAGATCTAAACCAAGGGAGAGGGCCAACACATCTTTTTGTTGGATGGGTGATAATTGAGGGAAGTTGGCAGTGGTGAATAATGAGAGAACCTGGGGATCATTTTAAGGTAGATTGAAATCACTAAAAGTTCTGAAAGGGTAGAGGGAGACCAATTGCTCTTCTCCCAGTATACAACCATGCCCTATAACCTGACCCCGTGTCACATGCATGGGTAGGGCTGTCAGGTTGGCAAGCAATAGTTGTATAGGCTCTTTGTGGGTTTGATCTAGAATTCCTGGGCACATTCAGGGTTCTTTACGGCCTAGGGATTCAGGTGAGTAGAGTTCCAAGAACAACTTTTCAGGTAGTTCATAAGAAATCTGAGAGTCAACCACCTCCTTGAAGCACAGAGGAATGGTGATAGATGCTTGGGAAAGAAGAGGTATACCTTCCTCTGAAGGACAGGAAGGAGGAGGGGTGCACATGTTGGAGGATTGAGTCATATACTTGAGAGAGAAGATACCCGTGGGATACTCAAGCACACAAGTTTTAAGACGTTTTCCTGGAAGTTATGGGGGTTCCTCAAAAATCAAAGGGACCTCATATCATAAGAGCAAAATATATTTATCTTGTAAGTTCAAAATCCTGTTATACTCTCAAAGGAATTGTGTACCAACCAAGATATCATATCTCTTGTTCTCAAGTACAACAGCAGGAGAAGCAATGTGGAGTTTCCCAAACCTCATGGATAGAGCAGAGTAGGCACCAATGGCCTGTGTTTGTGCTATGCCAGCTGTGCTATACAACTGAGTGTAGTTGAAATCAGGAGCCAGTTTAAGTTTCTTCATTAGCTTTGAAGATACTATGTCAACTGGAGAACCTGTGTCCAGAATGGCTTTGATTTTAACTTTTTAGATCAATACCTCCACGCGGGTTTTATCTTTCCTAAAGGGGAGTAAGACAGCCAGCACATTATGTACAGCCTCTAGCTCCTTTTCCCATTTAGCTAACATGCATCTTAGGGCTAAAATCTCCTTATACACAGTCTGCAGTGGGAGAGATACAGTTACATTTTGAAAGAGAGCTTCAGCTAGCTTGGCTGCTTCTTCAGAAGAGTCAAAAAAGACAGGAGGTCAATGGGCTTGGGCTAAGTAAGGGCAAGCCACCATGGCTTTGGCTTCACTTGAAGATGCTCAAAAATTGGTGGTTGTCTTTCCAGAGCAAAGCTTGTATGGGACAGACACAGTTTCTGGAACAGCTAGAGCAGATTAGCCATAACTATCAGACTCTTCAAAATCAGAATCTTCAGGTTCAGAATCACTGGAGAGATTGTGGAATAGGTGAAGAATAGTTGGACCAGAGGACAAGGAAGCTTCCTTGTCAGAAGGAGGATCAGGAGGAGACGGGGGAGATTGATCAGCAGAGAGCGTCTCTGCCTCTAAGCTGACCTCTCTTTCCCTGCCTGTTCCTTGGGGTCACAACCTTCTATCCGGGGATTAGTGCAGGTACGTGAGTGGTGGCCTATTTGCCCGCAGTTATGACAACCTTGCCTCTTATTCTGTCCACCTGAACCCAGAGTCATAATGTGCGGCGTACAGGAGGTATTCCCAGCATTACTGGCTTTATTTTCATGCACCACAGTACCCCCATGGGTCAAATGCATGTCTTGTAAGAGCGTGTTAATACTCTTCATGGAAGTGAGAGAAACTTTGTGCACCTTCAAGTTTAGGCACAGAAGCTAGTCCACCTTCAAAGCATTTGAACTAGCAGTGTAAGCTTCCTGGAGAATTAACTGTTGGCTGGTGATTAACTGTTGACCTTCAATGTAGAAGCAATCCACAAACTCAGACAGGGTTTCCTTGGGCTTAAAGGCAATGTGAATAAATTCATCCTTATTGATCACCAAGATGAGATCTCCTCCAAGCTCCTCAATAAGGAGGCACTTCATGTCCTCCCAAGTGAGAATGAAGGGGAGTTCAGGGACCACCACTTCTTGGCATGTAGGGTGAAGACAAGTGAGAATATGTTCCTTTTTAAGCTCTTCAGTAGCCCTACGCATTGCAGTCTTTTAGATTGTTAGGAAGGCGGCAATGGTAGAGGTTATAGGGTCAAATATCTGCTTGAAGTTTGGCTTGTAGTTTGGGTCAATAGACAAGGAAGTGGACTGGCTGTTGTCACCAGGGTTGAGAATGTTGATGTGAGGATTGCCCTCAAACTTGGATATAGCAGCGGGTTGTCTAGCCCAGAGAAGTTGGAGACTCTCTTCCAGGGTATCCAGTGTAGAACTATTCTGTCCACTGATATCTTGGGCAGTAGCAGCAGCAGCTCTAAATTCATTGATTTAGATCTGCTGTACCGCCAACGTTCCAGAAATACCATTGCCACAAGAGCCAGGGAAGTTGCTTGAGCAACCAGCGGGGTAACTTAACCATTTATTGTCTCTGTGAGTTGGGAGAGGATTTGTACCTTGTGTTCTAAAGCGTCTTGTCAATCTACCACATTGTTATTCACTGCTGCTAAGTGGTCCAAGGCAAGAGCACAGTTGACATGGGGTTGGCCTTCTAGTCCTGGGCAACACCCATGGTCAGGGTGGGCAGGAGATCCAGGGACTCCAGTTTCCCTCTTGCCATCAGACTCAGAGGACAAGTAATTAGGGTCAGAGAGACATTGTCTCAAATACTCAACCTCACCTTGAAAAGTAGCCACCTGATCAGTTAGCATAGCAATAGGGAGATCAGGTGTAGGTTCAACAGGCAGGGGATGGGTGGCAGAGGCTTAGTATTGAGTGGTAGCTTTGAGCTCAGCTATAGCCTCCCATAACTTTGCTTCAAGCCAGACGGGGTCTCAACTGAAGGAGTTTGTTGTAAATGCTGCTATTCACCATGTTTCAATTTTGCCTTTGGTGGGCCATTTTGAAGACAATTCCCTTGCTTTTGCTTTTGACTCTCAAAATGAGTTAATGACTGAATCAGGAAATACAATTGTTTGGTTTCTTGACTCTGCACAACTCACTCACCCTACTCATGCTGGTGGCAAGTGATCTTACTGTTCTGGTAGTGTTTTGTGGTATCACCAACCACTATAAATTACATTTTCCTATTTACCAATAAAATTAAGTTATATTCACATTTTTGTCTTTGTGTCTTCTGTACTTCTGCGCCCCTCTCTAGCCATGCCTATTAGAGATTATTCATCCAGGGCCACAAGGTAACCAAATAGCCAACCCTGCCATCTAACCAAGAATTAGTATGAATCCAATCCTAAGGTTAGGTTCCCCATTGTGTATCTGTGCTGCGCCTCAGAACACTCAAAAATGGTGCTCACTACAGGGGCTGTAAGCCCCTTGGTTATCACTTTTGCAACCACTTTTTTAGGTCTTTGCCTCCTCCTATACAAGAGCTGACTTCACCTGAAATCACCAGTCCTCCTTATAAGCAAGACATCACAGACCCACCTATTGTTCCTACAGTACTGAACCTCAAGAATAATCTCCGTCTAGTTGCTTACCCCATGGGTACCCCTGACTTAGAACAAGTCATGGCAGTAGCCCTTGGGATAGCCCGTGAAGGAGTCATCCCTTGCCTCCAGTTGCAGTTCAGTTGGGCTGAATACTACAAATTAATTGTGGCTCCTCAATTTACACAGAATCTCTCTCAGCAGCTGGCTTTGGTAAGCACTTACTGTCATCCTTTGTGCAGCCTGCCTTAGCTCACCAACAAATGGTGTTAGGGCTCCACATTCAAGAAATCTCATTGTCGTGTTCTGAGGCGCAGCACAGACACACAACGGGGAATCCTAACCTTAGGATTGGATTTGTACTAAGTATTGGTTAGATGACAGGGAAGGCAATTGTGTTTACCTTGCAGCCCTGGATGAATAATCTCTAATAGGCATGGCTAGAGAGGGGCGCAGAAGTACAGAAGACACAAAGACAAAAATGTGAATAGAACTTAATTTTTATTGGTGAATGTGAAATGTAATATATAGTGGTTAGGAATACCACAAAACACTACCAAGACAGTAGGATCACTTGCCACAGGCATGAGTGGGGCAAGTGAGTTGCGCAGAGTCAGGAAACCTAACAATCATATTTCCTGAAGCAGAAGCCAGTTTAGTTTGAGAGTTGAAAGCAAAAGCAAGAGATTTGTCCTCAAATGGCCCAACAAAGGCAAAATCAAAACATGGTGAATGTTGTTATTCACGACATTGCCCCCTCTAGATTGGCCTTAGGGGGTGATACTTGCGGAGGAACTTGGTGTGTACACAAGAAAAAGGACAACCACTGGAGAGGAGCTTTATAGTGTACTCAGACCCTCGTTTGAAAGTCACCTCTAAAGGACCAATCCACAGGGAGTCTAGTTTGTGCGCGCACCCACCCACACAGTGTTGATAGTATAGGACATGGTCACCAACAGCAAACTCAGGCAAGGGGGAGTGCCCAGCGTTGTCAGAAGAGAGCTCAAGCATCTTAATCTTATAGGCAGAAGTGTAGGAAGTGGCCTGTATATCAATGATGCAGTTGACTAAGTCTTTGATGTGGTTGTCAGGGTTCATGGCCTTATCAGAGGAGAGTAGGGGAACCCCCAAGAGCAACAGAGTGGTGGCTTCACGCCCATACAACATGGCAAAGGGGGAGTACCCTGTGACCCAATTTCTGCTCAGACAATAGGCAAAGAGGGCAGCAGGTAAGTATAGATCACAATTGGCAGCGTCAGAGTAGGTGAGTTTCCTCATGATAGAAACCAGTGTTGAGTTGGCACGCTCAACTGCCCCATTAGTGGAAGGATTATAGGGGGCAGAGAAAGACTGGTGAGCTCTTAGCTTCAACAACAGAGGTTACAAGTTTGGCATTGAAGTTAGTCCTGTTGCCTGACAACAGCACTTGAGGGCAGCCATGGCGGTAGAAAACATCCTGCAACAGGAAGGCAGCGGTAGTCTTAGCAGTGATGTCTTTAGTAGGGCGAGCTTCTACCCACTAGCTTAAGTGGTCAATGGCAATAAGGATAAAGCGGCATCCAGAGCGTGAGCGGGGGAGAGGACCTACAGCATCAATGCTGACAGTATCAAATGTGTGTTGAGGGGGAACCAATTTGAACTCGTGAGAAGCAGCTTGGGGCCTCTGAAGTTGGCAGTCATGGCAACTAGCTATGACATCAGGGATCAGCAGGCAAAGATTCTCTCAGAAGTAATTCTTCTGAAGCCAGTCAATGGTCTTGGCAATGCCTCCATGGCCAGTTTCTTTATGAGCTTGTGACACCAAGGAGAGGCAAAGACTGGGGCGCACGTATGGCAGGTATCAACCCCATACCTTCTTGAAGAGTTGGTTGTTGCGTATGAGGGTGTCTTCAGACAATTTGGACAGGGTAAGTCAAACCTCTTCTGTCTCACTTTCCCAGGAAGAAGGGTAGCCAATGATCTTGTAAAGGCGGTCTGCCTCAGCAGGATGTAGGGCAAGGATGGGCATTTGGGATAGCCCGTCAGTGTTCTGATGTTGAATCCCGGGGCACTGGAGCACAGTAAAGTCATAACCTTGCAGGCAGAGAGCCCATCTGGCTAAGCGTCCTTCAGGCTCATTAAGTTGTTGTAACCATACAAGCAAAGCGTGGTCAGTGACAACAGTGAAATGGGTACCATACACGTAGTGGCGGAATTGTTTGACTGAATGCGGCACAGCAAGGCATTCCTTCTCTGTAACGCTATAATTTTTTCATGCTTATTTTTCACATGGGAAGTATAGGCTACAGGGCGGTCCACACCTTCATTGTCAAGCTGAGCCAAGATAGCCCCAATAGCAAGGTCACTAGCATCAGTGTACAAGATGAATTCCTTATTGTAATCAGGGTACACTAAAATGGGTGCTTCTTTGAGTTTCTGCTTTAGAGTCTTGAAGGCTTGCTGTTGACTGGCAGTCCATTCAAAAGGGACATTACGCAATAGTTGAACCAGGGGTTTGCTAGTATCAGCAAAATCAGCAATGAATTGTCTATAGTAACCCATCATGCCCAGAAAGACTTGTACTTCTCGGAGGTTGGTGGGCGGAAGCATTTTGTCAATGGCTTCAACCTTTTTGGTCATTGGACAAATTCCTGTTTGTATTACTTCATGGCCCAGGAATTCAAGGCGCTCTTTGAAGAAAGCACACTTAGAAGGCTTTACGTTGAGGCCAGCTTCTTGGATCTTTATGAACACCTCTTTAAGATGGGCTAGGTGATCAGTGAAAGTTGCGCTGAAGACTGTTATATCATCTAGATAGACTAAGACACACAACAACTTCAAATCACGCAGGATGGAGTCCATGGCCCTCTGGAAAGTTGCTAGGGCATTACAGAGCCCTTGCGGCATGCAAGTAGGCTCAAACAATCCTTCTGATGCAATGAGTGCAGCCTTCTGACGGTCTTCAGGTGAAAGGTCAACTTGCCAGTAGCCAGACGCCAAATCCATGGCAGAGAAAAACTTAAAACCTCCAAGGCGTCAAAGGGCGTCATCAATGCGTGGTAAGGGATAGGAATCTTTCTTGGTTAGAGAATTCAACTTTCAATAGTCCATCACAATCCAGTGGCCTCCATTCTTTTTCTTTAAGATAAGCAGGGGGGAAGCCCAGGGACTTTTAGAGGGAGCTAGCAGTCTAGCATCCAGCAGTTGTTTGAGCTCCTTAGAAACCTGTGCATCTTCCATTTGGCTGTAGCAGTATGGCTTGGCACAAAAGGGAGAAGCATCTCCTGTGTCAATCTGATGAATCACACCTTTGGCTAGCCCATAATCAGTACTATCTTTAGCAAAAATGTCTGAGAACTGTTCTAGTAAATCAAGCGCCTCTTTCTGTTGGACCAGGGACAACTGAGGGAAGTCTTGGGCAGTGAACAGAGATAGGACTTGAGGCTTGTTTTTGGGCAGGTTAAAGTCTTGAAATGTTCCAAAAAGGTGAAGAGACAAGACGTCAGAAGCATTTAACAACTTTCCATAACCAACAACCTGTCCTCTGGATACTGTCATAGGAAGCGCAGTAAGGTTGGCAACTAGTAATTAAACGGGATTCTTGTGGGAAACGTCCAGAATTCCAGGACAAAGGTAAGGCTTGTTCCGCACCAGCAAGGGAGGGGTGTACAGCTCTAAGAAACTCTGCTCAGGTAGTTTATATGATATCTGGGAGTCTAGGATAGCCTGAGAGCCTGTAGGGATGGTGATAGCAGTTGTGTCCATAAGAGGAATTCCATCAGTTGCAGGACAAGCCATGGGGGGCCACTTCATGTTGGTGGAATGGGTTTGGTATTTTAGGGTGAAAACTCCAGTGGGGTACTCCAGAGTACATGTCTTCAACCGTTTACCAGGAACTTTGATGATCTCCTCAAAGATCAGAGGGACTTTGTACCCTAGGATAGAAAGATAACCATCCTTTTGGGTTGATAATCCCATTATATTCCCAAAGGAACTGGGTACCAACCAAAAGTTCATAGCTCTCATTTTCTAGAACAACAGACAGCGCAGCCAACAGGCGTTTACCAAATTGCATAGGTAAGGCAGAGTACGCACAAATGGCACAAGTCATGGAGAGACCAGCAGTGCCATAGGATTGATGGTAGTTGAGATCAGGGGCCAGCTTAAGTTTCTTCAATAGTTTAGAAGAAACAACGTTGACAGGAGAACCGGTGTCCAGGACGGCTTTGATCTTGAAAATTTTTGATAGATATCTCTACTCAGGTGGTGGTGCGTCCAAAGGGTGGCAGAACAGTCAAGATATCCTTTGCCTCAGCTAGTTCCTTGTCCCATTTCTCAATCATGCATCATAGTCCCGGAAATTCCTTATATACAGTTTGGAGAGGGAGTGAGACAGATACATTCTTGAAAACGGCGTATGCGACTTCAGCAGCTTCCTCTGATGATTCCAATAATACAGGGGACCATTTTGCCTGAGTAATATAGGGGCGGGAGACAACTGTTTTGGCCTCAGATGAGGGCTTGGTGGTAGCTGTAGTCTTCCCAGATTGTAGCTTGTAGGGAACGGCAATAGTCTCAGGGACAACAAGAACAGAATACCTGTATGCATCATGGTCTTCAATATCATATTCATCCACATCTGAATTTTCAGAAATGTCATGGAACAGGAGGTGGATAGGAGGTGCTTCATTGTCAGCAGGCTCAGAGTCAGTAGCAGGTGGAGGTGTAGGAGGAGACTGGGAAGAATTGTCAACCGAGAGCATCTCCGCCTCTAGGTTAACTGTTCTTTTCCCAACTGATCCTTGGGGTCAGCTCCTTCAATCTGTGGATTGGTGCATACGCGAGAGTGGTGGCCTATCTGACCACAGTTGTGGCAACCCTGACGTTGAGGCGGATTTTGGGAGTTCATAGTGAGGATACAAGGGCCGCGAGAAGAGGAGCCAGAGTTGGAAGCGGCACAACTTTCCTAAACAACTGCCCCAGAATGGGTAAGATGCATATCTTGGAGCAGTGTTTTTATACTTTTCATGAAGGACAGCATAGCCTTGTGGGCCTTAAAATGGAGGCATAGGAGTTGATTCACCTTGAGGGCCTGGGCGCAGGCCATATACGCTTCATGCGCCGTCAATTGTCTGCTTGTTATTAACTGTTGTTCCTCCATGTAAAATCTGTCGGCAAATTCAGATAATGTCTCTTTGGGCTTGAAGAATATGTGCATGAAAGCATCCTTTTTAACCTCCAGGCTAAGATCAACACCAAACTTGTCAATCAGGAGCTGTTTCATGTCTTCCCATGTCTTGATGGTGGGCAGCTCTGGTACAACTACCTCTTGACAGGTTGGGTGTAGGCAAGTCAGAATATGTTCTTTCTTAACTTCATCTGATGCTTGTCTCATAGAAGTCTCATAAATAGTTAAGAAAGCTGCAATAGTTGAGGTTTTGGGATCAAAGACTTGCTTAAAAGTAGGCTTGAAGTGTGCCTTGGGAGCTGGACCACCATTGCTGCTATTGAGTACATTTATGCGTGGGGAGAACTCAGCTTCAGATTTGGAGGGGGTTGTCTAGCACATAGTTGTTGAACACTTTCTTCCAGGGTTGTCAGAGTCTTGGTAGTTCTGGCACCCATAGTGTTGGCTAGAGTGGTCTGTTGTTCAGTAACATCTAGGCGTTGTCCTTGGGTAGTGATAACAGTGGAGAGCTCAGCCAGTTGCAAAGTAAGGGATGGCCCCACTGATAGGCAAGGGGCAAATCTGTCGTTTACCGAATCAATCAACTCACTCATCTCATGTACGTCTCTGTCCAACTCAGTCTGGTCTCGTTTCAAATGGTCCACCTCATTAGCTAGGGCAATCAACTCTCTGGCACAGTGGATTTGAAGAGCCCCTGCCAAACCAAGACAACATCCATCTTAATTGTTAACTCCAAGTGGGCTAGTAGCAGCCGCCACTACCTCACGTAAAGCAGCAACTTCTTGCTGTAGTTCAGTAACCTGAGCAGTCAGCGCAAGAACCTGGGGATCAGGCTGAAGCATTTCAGTAGGAAGTCCTTGGCTACAAGTGGAAGCACATAATTCCTGGATGGCTTCCCAGATTCTCTGCTCTCTGTCCACCAGATCATCAGAGGAGGAGAAGGCAGAGCATCAGGTTTGGGAGAGGACAGCTCATTCACCTGACTCTGAAGTTTGGCAATAGCAGCGGCAGTGGCAGCTCTCTCTTTATTGAATATTGCACCAAGCTCATTTAGACCTTGGGCAGCAAGGTCAGCTACCTGTTGCAATTGCTCAAAGGAATAGACAATGAATGCATTGAGCTGTTGCACTAGGCGCTCAAAATCAGAGAGATAAGCGTTTAGGGTGGAGTCTACTTGAGTGCGCCAGGGTTGTTCTAACTGGTGAAACTCATGTAGTTACTCCCTAACATACTCAGGGATGGACTGGCGTATTTGCTCAATGGAATTGACTAAACATGTTTGAGAGGTGACCAAATTACGCTGATTGTCAGATATCAGGGAGAACAGGGAATGAATCCATTGTTGGTAGGCGGCAAACTGGTCCCAATGATGGGTAACAGCTGCTTGTAGAGACAAGATTTCTTGAACGTGGAGTCCCAACACCATCTGGTGGTGGGCTAAGGTGGGCTGTACAAAGGATGACAGCAGATGATCAGCGGAGCCAGCTGCTGGGAGGAGGTGTTGTGGAAACTGAGGGGCCACAATTAACTCATAGTATTTGGCACGGCTAAACTGTAACTGAAGGCAAGGGATGGCCCTGTCCTGATCTATCCCAAGGGCTACTGCCATGACTTGTTCCAAGTCAGGGGTACCCATAGGGTAAGCAACTAAGCGGGGACCATGCCCAAGGTTCAGTACAGTAGAGACAATAGGTAGGTCAGCAATGTCTTCCTCAATAGGAGGGCTGGTAATTTCAGGCAGGGTCAACTCCTGAATAGGCAGAGGCAAGGGACCTTCAAACGTAGATACAAAAGGGATAACCAAGGGCCTTACAGCCCCTGTAGTGAGCACCATTTTTTTGTGTTCTGAGGCGCGGCACAGACACACAATAGGGAATCCTAACCTTAGGATTGGATTTGTACTAAGTATTGGTTAGATGACAGGGAAGGCAATTGCGTTTACCTTGCGGCCCTGGATGAATAATCTCTACTAGGTGTGGCTAGAGAGAGGCACATAAGTACAGAAGAAACAAAGACAAAAATGTGAATAGAACTTAATTTTTATTGGTGAATGTGAAATGTAATATATAGTGGTTAGGAATACCACAAAACACTACCAAGACAGTAGGATCACTTCCCACAAGCATTAGTGGGGCAAGTGAGTTGCGCAGAGTCAGGAAACCTAACAATCATATTTCCTGAAGCAGAGGTCAGTTCATTTTGAGAGTCAAAAGCAAAAGCAAGAGATTTGTCCTCAAAATGGCCCAACAAAGGCAAAATTGAAACATGGTGAATGCCGTTATTCATGACACTCATCTTTACAGGCAGCTGTCACTCATCATTGGGATCAATTTGCTGCCTATCAACAGTGGATCCACTCCCTGTTTTCCTTGGTATCAGATAATCAGCACAAGTCTGTCACCTCCAAGACCTGTTTGGTTAATTCCATTGAGCAAATGTGCCAGTCCATCCCCAAATACGTCAGAGAGTGTCTACATGAGTTTCACCAGCTAGAAAAACCCTGGTAAACTCAAGTAGATTCCACCCTGAACGCTTGTCTCACCAACTTCAAAGGGCTTGTACAGCAGCTCAATGCATTCAGCACTTATTCCTTCAAGAAACTGCAGCAGGTAGCAGACCTTGCTGCTAAAGGCCTTAATGAGCTCAGTGCAGTTTTTTTCAAGAAAGAGCTGTTGCTGCTGCTGCCATTGCCCAGCTCCATATTCTAGTTAAAATTGTCACTTCCCAAGCCAGATGTTCCGCCTACTCCTCCATCTGATGATTTGGTGGATAGAGAGCAAAGACTATGGGATGCCATCTTAGAGCTACAAACGTCTACTTAAAGTCTAGAACGTCCTACTGAAGCTCCTCAGCTTGACCCACGGGTGCTTGCGTTGACTGCTCAAGTTACTGAGCTACAACAGGAACTTTCCTGCCTTGCGCAAAATGGTGGCAACTGCTGCTAGTCCATTTGGGGCAAATGACAAAGATGGCTGCTGCCCTGGCTTGCCAGGAGCCCCTCAAATCCAATGCGCTAGGGAGTTAATTGCCCTAGCTAATGAGGTGGATCATTTGAAATGAGACCATGCTGAGCTAGACAGAGACGTACAAGAGATGAGTGAATTGATCGACTCAGTGAACAACAGGTTTGCCCCTTGTGATCAGTGGGGCCAGTCCTTAGCTCTTGAATGGCTGAGCTCTCCACAGTAGTAACCTCCCAAGGCCAACGCCTAGATTTTACTAAGCAACAGACCACTCTATCTAATGATATGGTTGCTTGCGCTGTTGAGACCCTGACATCCCTTGAGGAGAGTGTTTGACAGCTAGGGCTAGACAACCCCCCTCTGAGTCTGAAGCAGAATTCTCCCCGCACATAAATGTACTTGATAGCAACAAATGTGGTCCAACTACTTAAGCACATTTCAGGCCTACCTTTAAGCAGGTCTTTGATTCCAAAAACTTGACCATTGCAGCTTCCCTAACTATTTATGAAACTGCCATGAGACAAGCATCAGACAAGGTTAAGAAAAAAATATTCTGACCTGTCTACACCTGACCTGCCAGGAGGTGGTGGTGCCTGAGCTGCCCACCATCAAGACTTGGGAAGATATCAAGCAGCTTCTGATTGACAAATTTGGTGGTGACCTTAGCCTGGAAGTGAAGAAGGATGCCTTCATGCACATTGCTTTCAAACCTAAGGAGATGCTAGCTGAATTTGCAGACAGATTCTACATTAAAGGACAGCAACTGATAACAAGCAGACAATTAACGGCTCACAAAGCTTATATGGCTTGCGCTCAAGCCCTCAAAGTTAACTAACTTCTGTGCCTTCACTTCAAAGCCTATAAAGCTATGCTTTCCTCCATGAAGAGCATAAAGACGCTGTTGCAGGACATGCACCTTACCCATTCTGAAGCAGTTGTTTGGAGAGTTGTGCCGCTTCTAACACTGGTTTGTATTCCTGTGGCCCTTGTATCCTTACCATGAGCTCGCAAAACCCTCCTCAATGTCAGGGTTGCCACAACTTTGGCCAGATAGGTCATTATTCTTGAGTCTGCACCAACCCGCGGGTTGAAGGAGCTTATCCCAATGAGCAGGCGGGAAAAGAACAGTCAGCCTAGAGGCAGAGATGCTTTTGGTTGACAGTTCTTCCCAGTTTTTTTCAATTCCTCCCTCTATAACTGACTCCAAGCCTGCTGATAATGAGGCTCCTACTATCCTCCTATTGTTCCACAATATCTCTGACGACTCTGACCTGGATGATTCTGATGTTAAAGACCCTGACGCATATGAGTACTCTGTTATTGCTGTCCCCAAAACCATTGTGTTCCCCTACAAGCTACGCTCATGGAAGACTACAACAACTACTAAGCCCTTGCTTGAGCCCAAGGAAGTTGTCTCTTGCCCCTATCTCACTCAATCAAAGAGGTCCTCAGTACTATTGGAGTCTTCAGAAGAAGCTGCTGAAGTTGCTGAGGCTGTATTTAAGAATGTATCTGTTTCACCCCCCTCTAAATTGTCTACAAGGAATTTCTGGTCCTAAGATGCATGATTGAGAAATGAGACAAAGAACTAGAAGAGGCTCAGGATATCTTGGCTGTCCTCTCACCCATTGGTTGCACTACCACTTGCGTAGAAATATCCATCCAAAAAGTGAATATCAAGGCTGTCTTAGACACTGGCTCTCCGGTTAACGTTGTCTCATCAAAGCTCAAAAGATACTCAAACTTGCCCCTGACCTCAATTATCACATATTGTATGGCACAGCTAGCCTATCTATGACTTGCGCTATAGGAGCGTATTCTGCTCTACCTGTAGTTTGGCACGCTTCTTCTAGCTGCGCCAGCAGTTGTCTTAGAAAAAGAGAGTTACAATCTCTTAGTTGCTACTCAATTCCTTAGGGAGTATAATGGGATCATCAACTTGAAAGATGGGCCCTCTCTATTCTGGGATATGAAGTCCTTCTGATCTTTGAAGAGCCAGTTAAAGTTCCCAGGAAGCGCCTAAAGGTGTGTGCTTTAGAATACCCCACTGGGGTTTTCACTCTAAAATACTGTACCCATTCCTCCAACATGAAGTGTTTGCCTATGACTTGCCCTGTGTCTGAGGAGATCTCTCTTTTGGCCACGTTTGCTGTCACCATCCCCCCTGGCTCCCAGGCCATCCTAGACTCCCAGATATTGTATAAGTTACCTGAAAAAACTCTCTTAAAGTTGTACTCTTCTCCCTCATTAGGGCGCAACAAACCTTATCTCTGTCCTGGAATCCTAGATGTCTCCCATAAGGACCCTGTTCAATTTTTGGTAGCCAACCTGACTGCACTTCCCATGACTGCGTCTAGGGGGCAGGTTGTCAGATATGGCAAGTTGTTGGGCGCTCCTGATGTCCTGTCTCTTCATTCCTTTGGCACATTTTGAGATTTTAACCTACCTGAGGATGAACCCCAAATCCTATCCTTTTTCACTGTGCAAGACTTTCCACAGCTGTCCCTGGTTCAACAAAAAGAGGTGCTAGACTTGCTGGACCAATTTTCAGACATCTTTGATAAAGAAAGTACTGACTATGGGCTAGCCTAAGGCGTTATTCTTCAGATAGATACTGGAGACACTCCCCCTTCTGTGCTAAATCATATTGCCGCAGCCGTGTAGAGGACGCCCAGGCATCTAAAGAGCTCAAACAACTGTTGGACGCTGGGCTTCTGGCATCTTCCCAAAGTCCTTGGGCATCCCCACTACTCATCTTAAAGAAGAAAGATGGAGGTCATTGTATTGTGATGGAATATTGGCAATTGAACTTTTTAACCAAGAAGGACTCTTATCCCTTGCCGTGTATTGATGATGCTATCCGGAGGCTTGGAGGCTCTAAGTTCTTCTCTGCCATGGATCTGGTTTCTGGATACTGGCAAGTTGATATCTCTCCCAGAGATAGACAGAAGACTGTGCTCATCACTTAATAAGGGCTGTTTGAGCCTACCTGCATGCCACAGGTACTCTGCAATGCCCGGCTACCTTCCAAAGGGCCATGGACTCCATCTTTTGCAACTTGAAACTGTCATGTGTCCTAGTATACTTAGATGATATAACGGTTTTCAGCTCTACCTTCACCAATCACCTGGCTCACCTCAAAGAAGTTGTTCATAAAGATTTGAGAAGCTGGCCTCAAGCTAAAACCTTCTAAGTGTGCTTTCTTCAAAGAGAGTCTTGAATTCTTGGGCCATGAAGTAACCCAGACAGGAATTTGCCCAATGAATAAAGAAGGTTGAAGCCATCAACAAAATGCTTCCACCCACAACCTGCAAGAAGTACAAGTCTTTCTGGGTATGATAGGCTACTACAGGCAGTTTATTCCCAACTTTGCCAACACTAGTGAGCCCCTAGTCCAGCTTTTATGTAATGTCCCTTTTGAATGGACTGCCAGCCAGCAGCAAGCCTTTGAGACCCTTAAGCAGAAACTCAAAAAGGCTCACATCCTAGTGTATCCTGACTATGATAAGGAGTTCACCCTATACACTGATGCTAGTGATCTTGCTATTGGGGCTATTTTGGCCCAAATAGACAACAAAGGTGTGGAACATCCTGTGGCTTATACTTCCTGTGCTCTAAACAAGCATGAGAAGAACTACAGTGTCACAGAGAAGGAATGTCTTGCCGTGTTGCATGCAGTCAAGCAGTTTTTTCACTACATATATGGTACCCACTTCACTGTTGTCACCAATCACGCTTTACCTAAGTGGTTACAACAGCTTAAGGAGCCAGAAAGACAACTAGCTAGATGGGCCCTCCGCCTTCAAGGTTATGACTTCACTGTGCTCCATTGCCCTGGGATTCAACATCAGAACACTGATGGTTTATCCTGAATCCCCATCCTTGCTTTACATCCTGCTAGGCTGACCGGTTGTATGAACTAATTGGATATCCTTTCTCTTGGGAAACCAAGACAGAAGAAGTCTGGTTAGCCTTGTCTAAGCTATCTGAAGATACCCTCATACACAACAATCAGCTCTTCAAGAAAGTACAAGACCAATATCTGCCTTATGTACAACCTAGTTTTTTCCTTTTGTTGGGCTGATTGCTCATAAATAGACTGGGTATGGGGATATTGCCAAGACTTTTGACTGGCTTCAGAAGAATTACTTCTGGGAAAACCTTTGCCTGCTGATTCCAGACGTCATAGCTAGTTGCCACAATTGCCAGCTTCAGAGACGCAAGCTGCTTCCCATGAGTTCAAATTAGTTCCCCCTCAACATGCCTTTCACACTGTCAGCATTAACGCTATAGGTCCTCTCCCCTGCTCCCACTCTGGTTTCTGCATAATCCTAATTGCTGTTGATCACTTCAGCAAGTGGGTAGAAGCTTGCCCTACTAAAGACATCACTGCTAAGACAACTGCTGCTTTCCTGTTACAAGATGTTTTCTATCTCCATGGCTGTCCTCAAGTGTTGTTGTCTGAAAATAGAACTAACTTCAACACCAAGTTGTTAACCTCTGTTGTTGAGGCCTTGGGGTCTCACCAGTCCTTCTCTGCCTCCTATAACCCCTCTACTAATGGGGCAGTTGAGCATGTAAATATAACACTTGTTTCCATCATGAGAAAGCTCACCTACTCCAACGCTGCTAATTGGGATCTATACTTACCTGCTGCTCTCTTTGTGTATTGCCTGAGCAAGCATTGGGTCACTGGATATTCCCCTTTTGCTATGTTTTATGGGCTTGAGGCTACCACTCTGTTGCTCTTAGGCCCCCCTACTCTCCTCTAATAAGGCCCTGAATCCTGACAACCACATCAAAGATCTAGTCAACTGCATAATTGATATACAGGACACTGCTTACTCCTCTGCATATAAGACTAAGATGCTCAAGCTTTCCCCCAATACTACTGGATGATACCCTTTGCCTGAGTTTGATGTTGGTGACCGTGTTTTTTACTACCAGCACAGAGTGGGTGGACGCATGCATAAACTGGATACTCTGTGGGTCGGCCCTTTGGAAGTAACCTTCAAATAAGGGTCTGAATACTTTTAAAGCTCTTCTCCAGTGGTTGTCCTTTCTCTCAAGTGCATAGAAAAGTTCCTCTGTAAATACCACCCCCCCCTAAGGCCAATCTAGGGGAGAGTATGTTTTGAATGCCCCTATTCACCATGTTTTAGGTTTTGCCTTTGGTGGGCCATTTTGAAGACAATTCCCTTGCTTTTGCTTTTGACTCTCAAAATGAGTTAATGACTGAATTAGGAAATACAATTGTTTGGTTTCTTGAATCTGCACAACTCTCTCCTCCACTCATGCTGGTGGCAAGTGATACTACTGTCCTGGTAGTGTTTTGTGGTATCACAAACCACTATATATTCCATTTTCTTATTCACCAATAAAATCAAGTTATATTCACATTTTTGTCTTTGTGTCTTCCAGTACTTTGACGCCTCTCTCTAGCCGCAACTAGTAGATATTATTCATCCAGCACCACAAGGTAATCACATAGCCTTCCCTGCCATCTAACCAAGAATTAGTATGAATCCAATCCTAAGGTTAGGATTTCCTGTTGTGTGTCTGTGCCGCGCCTCAGGAAACAACATAGTTGGCAGAGTTACTTCACTGGAGGCCATCCTATTGTTGTCGTAGTTCTGAACCTGACTCAGAGTGTCTCCCAAAGCAGCCTTGTCCAAGCCATATTGCAAACGTAGATGTTGGCCCCAATTATTGATATGGGTCCCAACCACCTGAGCTTGGAATTAACATGCTCTCAAAACTGATTGAGTTCAGCAACTAGAGTTTTAAATCCTGATGGTACTTTAGAAGAGTTGACTCTATCTGGCTGCGCCAAGCAGCTTGGTGATCATCCAGTTCACAAAGTTGATCCTTAATATACCCAGGGAGCAAAGAGCAGAGGGAATTTAAAGACAAGGTCAGATACTTTTGGGAGGCTAGCAAGTTATGTTGGTTATCTGAAATGCAAGCAAACAGACTATGAGACCATTCTTGATAGGCCATATTCTGAGCGTGGTTGTTAGAAACAGTGGTGGTCACAGCAGTCAAGAGTTGGTTTTGAGATCCCAACGCCAATTGATGATGGACCAGCACAGGTTGGATAAGCTGGTTAACTCTCACACCAATAGTCTCCAATGATTCCATCAGCCCAGGGGGGAGACCAAAGTCCAAAAGAAAGGAGTACAGGTCTTTGAAAGCGTACCTGGAACAGAGACCAGGGATAGTGTGCATTGCCACAGTGCCAGAGTGGAGAAGGGAGCAAGCAGCAGCACAAGCTTGCTTTTAGTTGAGTGATAAAGCTGAAAGGGGGCCCAAGAGGGCCTGGGGGACAGCACCATTACCATAGGAGTGGAGGGGGCATTGGTGATATCTTCTTCTAGAGGGGGACTAGAAAATTTAGGTTGCTCATGCACTTCAGAAACAAAGGGAGAAGGACCAGATAATGCACGTGAGAACAGGGTAACCAAGGGGCTTGCAAACCCTGTAGTGAGCACCATTTTGTTGTGTTTGGCTCCTGGGGCCAACATCCAGGAGGACATGGCAGGAAATCTTTATAACAAAAGATTTGAGGTTGAAAGCTAACCTTGGGTTAGCCTTCAGGGAAAAATTAAGGGCACATACCTTAATTTCCTGGAATACAAGATGAGGATTTCCTTTTGTTAAAAAGGAAAGGAAAAAGATTGAAAAATATTCAAGCCAACACAAATTTGGATAAACTTGTCTTTATTAGGAGAATTGATTCTACTTAAATAGTAGACAAGGGACGGTGATCACTCATTAGATAGACAGGGTGGCCAAAGGGTCACATTGGGGTGAGGTCATACCAGGATCAGACAAGGGAAGGTATGGTATTCTGGAATGGGTGGATATTGGTACAGACCCATTTATGGAAGACAAGGAATTCCTGAACTCAAGGGCAACACCAGTCAAATATTTGCATTTATCATTATTTGAAGGCCACATCAAAATAGCTGTAATGACGCAATTCACAACACAGCCCCTACACATCCAAGGCATTTGATCAGCAGGTGACTTGCCCATTATAAAAGGCTCACCCTTACTATATAATCTCCCACATATAAAATAAAGGTATTGTCCAGCTTCTAATATTTTCTCCCTGTAACTCTGCTAATCCAGCCAAGCTATAACAAGGTTGAGCAAAACAGTAAAGGAAGCCCTGAAAGCAGTGGTGCCCAAGATAAAAATAAACAAGCTTGCTGAGAAAACGCCCAATAATAAGCTTTCAAACATTATAGAGAAGATTGTGACCTGGGTTGTAAACACCCAGAAAGATGTACTAGAAAATCTATGCCGTAAAGCAGGCCTTTCTAGTCCTTCTGGGTACTTTTTGGTGGGCTGCTTGCTTATTAAGAACAGGAAAGGCCGTATTCACAATAGCTTATCACTGATAAAATAACCTTAAGTCTTTACCTATCCAGTGTAGGTAACAACAAAGAGTAGTCAAATATATATCAAGTAGCAAGTGTAAAGTAAAGTCTTTTTTATTTAGAAAGATAAAGAGGGCTATATAGTCCATTCAGTGCTAATGACTCAGACTAATGCCTGATGCCAATTAGCACTGTAGATCTGAAGGAGGTTTGAGGGCTAAGGAAAGGGGGTCAAGGTATTGGGCATCTTCTCAGTTGAACCACATGTTATAATGGCTGTGCTTAGATGCATTGCCAATACATTAACATCAAAGTGCCCTATTTTAAATCCATACTCTTGTTAAGAAATAATGCATAATCTGAACTATATATGCTGAATATCTATCCTTCTGAAAGACTAATCAATATCAACATAGTAAATATTACAACAATTTATAATTCAAACTTCATGAGTTTTGCTGTGGCAGAGCCCTAGTAAAGAACCCTGAGACATTTAAGTAACTTAAACCCCCCCCCAAAAAAAAAAAACACCCAGACCAGCTCTGGCAAAACAACGTGATTTACCAGAAAATTCTTAAGTGGCTGTTCCTTTGAGGGGGGCTGATAGAGAGGATCTAGAACGGAGTGATTTAAAATATAAGGAGCAGACATATATTGGCGTTCAGGTTGAATTTGAGGGCAAGGCCTGGATGCTGCTCAAGCCTTTATTGTTGAAGACTTTCTACAGCAATAATGTAAAAACTGTTTGTGAGCCAGCTGGCCATGACCCCACCTTTATTTGAAGAAATTCTAGAAAAACTGAGAGGTGCTCACCTGCTTTCCAGTAGCTCTGGCCAAGTTTCAGCCAGAAGATTTTGGCCTGTGTTGTGAGCTGATCTTGAAGACATCTTTAGGTGAAAGCCTTTTGCTTTCTATTTTAGAGTATGAATGCAGCCTAATAAAAAGTTAATACTACTGACAATAAAACCACACGTCTTTAAAGTCTAGCTAGAGATAACAGCTAATATTAGGCTAAGCAAATATCAAGTAAGTAAAACTATATTTTTTATTGGAAAAATGAGTAAAGTTATATACTGCGTTGGCTGCATAACAGATCCAGAGATGTTATTACACCTGCCCTGTAGATTAGAGTATGCCATAATGTTCTGAGAGCTGGAGCAGCACATGAAACTATGTCTTTGATATATCTAGATGAATTTCTGATCCAAAAGCAAAAAAAAACATGGTATTCATGCTATTTGATTGTGGTGCAGCTACCTGTTTTGGTAATAAATCATTGTTTACAAACCTAATCTATTGATGATGCAATAGCTTAGACAGAGTAACTTTCACCCTAAAAAATCTACCTAATAATTATGTTTGATCCAACAGGGCTTCCAGTGCAATCCAGAGTCTTGCATTGATATGAATATTTTTCCTTTGATTGTCTTTGGTTATTCACCTGTGTTACAATCTACAACAACTTAGATTAGAGAGCTGCTGTGCTAAATGTGGCTCCACAGATCCAAATTGACTATTTTGTTTTGCCTTATGGGTTCAAGAGGATATTTTCTCTGACTCATATTAGAGTAATCAAAGAGGATGTCTTACATAAACCCCTCTTAGATATAACAGGACAGGAATGAATACATTTCTGCTTTCCAAAAGAGTATTATATTTTCTATTTGATAGAATTTTTTAAAAAAAATAACATAGCTTACCTTGGTACCAACTATGACAATAGTGTGGGTGACAAGTGTCTTTGAAGACTTTGGATCTGTCTGGTGTGAAGACAAGACTATGATACCAGCAACTATGAAGAAGACTTTTTGAGCAACATAATACAGGAGCAAGATTAGTACATTGTATGATAAATTTTATAAGTTATTTACCTAGTTTTTAGGGCAAAGGCTTCATTTGATTTTTAAATTAGCATATACATTCTGATGGATGTCAAGGCCAGCACCCAAAATGCATTATGAATTACCCTTAAACTGAAAGAATTGTAATAATACCTAGACAGGAAGAAGATTGCTCCTGGTTACAGCTCAATTGAGCATGTAATACAGGACACTGTGATACAGGAAGTTACTACAGAATAGATGCTCTACCCACAAGCATTATACTGGTCAATTAAATATAAATTTGACTTTTATAAGATGTTGGGAGCCTTTAACCAGGGTGTACAGATCATTTCTCCTCTGGCAGTGGGGAATTAATTGAGCTTCAGTAGCAAGTTCTGCCACACCAGTTTCCAATAAAGCTTCATTGTACTCTTCTTCTGATATTTCTTGATTATGAACTTGTGATTAACAAAATCAATGGATTTTTATCAACTCTTTTTTCTTTTATTTTTTTATTGAAATAGAGGTTTTATTATTTACACTCTACATATTAATTAATTCTGCGGCAGCTTTCAAAGCAATGGCGCTAAGCGAAATCAACTCAGAGTTAAACGAAATAGAAGTGGTCCTAGATCTATTGTTAATTAATATAAATTCCTTGGTTTTTAATTTTTTTAAATCTGATTTAATTTCGCTTAGCGCCATTGCTTTGAAAACCACTATATGTATTAAAAAGTATCTGTTTAAATGTGTGGGTGAAAGTTATTAAGCTGAGACGGGGTCCATGGGATTTTCGGGTCTGCACTTGGAGCTTGGCCTAGATTTAGATTACCAATTGCGTGTTTATAATGGAAGAGGGTATATTGGTCAGGGTTGTTGTGTACAAAACATCATGGGTAATTAGCGCTGCATTTGTTTTGTTGCGATTGACGGGGCGTGAGTTATGGTGATGAGCCGGGAAACGCGGAGTTTGGGGAAGGTTGTGGTATTTCCTTTGGCGTTCAGCTAATCAGATGTAGTTTGGATAATCATTCGTCATTTGGTTGTTTATTTGGAATATCAGATATGAGGGATGGTCCTGTGAAAAGGACTGGGGGTTTCACGCCAAGCAAAATATATTATGATTCAGTCGAGTTTCACTTGGAGGCTGAGTTGGGGTCGCTCGATAATCAAGGGTTTTTGGGGTCAGCCAATGTTGCCTAATTAGGACATATGGGTTGACAGATGGATTTGATTGGATGTTTTTTTGCGGAGAATGAAGCAAGTTCATTTTGGATGATAAACGTTTAGGCCCCTGAAGCTCAGCTGGGGACCGGAAAAGGTAAAACTAAAAAGGGATATATTGATAGGGACATTTTCGAAAATAGTTGCTAAGCAGATGGCGTGAGGTATAAAAAAGGATGGTGATGGTAAGAGAAATTATGAAGTTTATCGCTTGTGTTGCTGGTGTTTTGGCGGTGAATGAGCGTCGCTTGGTTAAGACGTCTGAGAACGCAGCCGCGCAATGGGTGACGGAGCAGGATATCCTCACCATGCTCCAGAGCCACACCCACTTCATGGACATTACAGAGACTGGCGATGCTCCCAAATTGCGCGCATTTCGTAGTGGACCCCGGTTTCCCTCTGAGACGCGATATGCTGACAAGGTCAGGCCTCTGCTGGAACAGATCAGCAACAACCGCATGTTGGCTTTCTTGACGGAATACTCAAGCTTCTACAACCGCTACTATTCGTCCCAGACGGGGGTTGCTGCCTCCAAGTGGTTGAAGGAGCAGATCCAAAACTCCACCTTTGGAATGAAAATCCAAATCGAAGCAGTTTCACACTCCTTTCCTCAGCAATCCATCATTGCTCGGTTCCCTGGCTCGGATCCAGCCCTTGCCAACGAAATAGTAATTATTGGTGGCCATTTGGACTCCATCAACATGTATGACCCATTGGAGGGTATGGCTCCTGGCGCAGACGACGATGGCACTGGAACAACTGCTAACCTCGAGACATTCCGTATCCTAGCAGCCAGTGGTTTCTCTCCCAAGCGCACAGTTGAATTCCACTGGTACGCTGGCGAAGAGAAAGGCTTATTGGGATCGCAGGACATTGCAAAGAGTTACTTCAAAGCCAAAAAGAATGTTGTTTCCATGGTGCAGTTCGACATGGTGGGCTACCTCACCCACAATCGCCAGGTTGCCTTTGTCATCGACTATACCAACCCAGCCCTGACTGATTTCCTGCGCAAGGTAGCTGATAAGTATTTGAACATCACCCATACCGAGTACACCTGCGGCTATGGGTGCTCCGACCATGCCTCCTGGACAAAGTATGGCTTCCCCTCCGCCTTCCCCTTTGAAGACGAGATCAACCCCAACATCCACACTGCCCAGGACACCCTTGATTTTGTCAACTTTGACAACGTCAAGGAATTCGTCAAGCTGGCCATTGCTTACCTAGTAGAAATTGCTGAACCCAGCACTTGAATAAAACCATCAACCCCCATCCAAATTACACTTGCGCTCCCAGGCTTTGAATAACTATTTATTGGATAGTTATTTAAACCACCCCTGCCTAGCAAAATGCTTTGTGCTCGGACAAACCCATCCCACCATAAGGAGAGGCTTTAATCCCGATATCCACTTTTCAGTTAAACGATGTCCAGCCCCAGGAATCATTTTAAGGTAAAAAAATATACAACCCTTTTAATCCCATTAAGCTTGCAAAATGGTATGTTGCAACCAAGTTCCCAGACTCGCCCACCAATGTATCTTATGATATACAGGGGGCGCTCAATGAGTCTCCCCTTGACGTATCTAATGACATGAATCAATATGATAGCAATGTCAAACTGTGGGCACTTTCTTCTAATTAGAAGCTCTACCAATTTGACCTGCTGATCCCCACATGATTTATTCCTTGGCTTCAAACCCTATATGGAACACGCCACTGTCAGAAATTGCACCATTAATGCTATTTTGATATGGCCTTTGAATATTGATAGCTGTAAAGATTTGACTGGTTTTGCTTTTGAGTTCAGAAATTCCTTGCCTTCCGCAAATGGGTCTGGTCCAATATCCACCCATTCCAGATTATCATACCTGTCTGTGAATGATCCTGGTATGACCTTATCCCAACATGACCCCCTCAGCCACTCTGTCTTTCTAATGAGTTATCACTGTTACTTGTCTACTATTTAAGTAGAATCAATTCTCCTAATAAAGAAAAGTTTATCCACATTTCTGTTGGCTTTAATATTCTTCAAGCTTTTTCCTTTCCTCTTTCCAAAAGGAAGTCCTTATCTTGTATTTCAGGAAATTAAGGTATGTACCCTTAATTTTGCCCTGAAGGCTAACCTAAGGCTATCTTCAAACCTCAAAACTTTTGTTATAAAGATTTTCCGCCATGTCCTCCTGTATGTTGTCCCCAGGAGCCAAACACGACAAAATGGTGCTCACTACAAGAGCTGCAAGCCCCTTGGTTACCCTGTTCCCACGTGCATTCTCTGGTCCTTCTCCCTTTGTTTCTGAAGTGCCTGAGCAACCTAAAGTTTCTAGTCCCCCTCTAGAAGAAGATATCACCAATGCTCCCTCCACTCCTATGGTAATGGTGCTATCCCCCAGGCCCTCTTGGGCCCCCCTTTCAGCTTTATCACTCAACTAAAAGCAAGCTTGTGCTGCTGCTTGCTCCCTTCTCCACTCTGGCACTGTGGCAATGCACACTATCCCTGGTCTCTGTTCCAGGTACGCTTTCAAAGACCTGTACTCCTTTCTTTTGGACTTTGGTCTCCCCCTGCGCTGATGGAGTCCATGGATACAATTGGCGTGTTGGCCAACCAGTTCATCCAACCTGCCTTGGTTAACCATCAACTTGCATTAGGATCCCAGAATCAACTCAAATGCTGTAGCCACTGCTGTCTCAAACAACAATGCTCAGAGTATGGCATATTAAGAATGGTCTTACAGTCTCTTTGCATGTATTTCCAATAACTAGCACAACTTGCTGGCCTCTCAGAAGTACTTAAACTCTTTGCTGAATTCTATTTACTCCTTGCTCCCTGGATACATCAAAGACCAACTATGCAAATTAAATGAGCATTAGGCAGCGCGGCCTGGACAGATTGAGACCTTTTTGCTAAATCATTGTCAGTATTTTGAGACTCTGGTTATTGAACTTAATTAATTCAGAGAACATGTCAATTCACAACTTGAATTGATGGAAGCTCATGTTGATACTTGGGGCCACCATCTGCAGCATCAATATGGACTTGATAAGGCTGCATTAGATGACAATTTATATCAAGTACAAAATTATGTGGACAATAGAGTAGCGTCTATTGAGGTGACTCCTCCCGCTCCTCCTGCTGAGGCCCTCTCTGACTTTGAGGCCAAGGTATGGGAAGCTATAGCCGAGCTCAAGGCTACCACTTGGCGTCAATCTTCTGTTCAGAACCCCTCTCTAGTCAAACCTATGCCTGACCCTTGCATTGCTTCACTCACTTATCAAGTAGCTACTTTTTAAGGCAAAATTGAGTATTTGAGGCAACACCTCTCTAATTTTGAGAGCTCGTCCTTTGAGTCTGAAGATGAAGAGAAAGGTGAAGTTGCTAATACTCCCGCTCATGGCAATAATGGTTGCTGCCCTGGTTTGGAAGGTCAACCCCAGGTCAACTGCGCACATGCACTAGATCAGCTTGCAGAAGTAACAAATGATGTAGCTGATAGGCAAGACACATTGGGAAGGGAGGTACAAAACCTCTCCTGCTTTACCAAGCTATGAACGGACAAGTTGTCCCCTTGGTTGCTCAGACCACTTCCCTGACCACCTGCCTCAATGAGATTGCTGGCATCTTGATGGTGCAACAAATTAAGATTGAGAAATTTGAATCTGCTGCAGTCACAGCTAGAGATATTAGTTGATAAAACAGCTCTACCTTGGATACCCTAGAGGAAAGCCTTTGACTCCTATGAGCTAGACAACCTGCTACTGAATTTGATTTTGAAGGCAACCCTCATATTAAAGTCCTCAACCCAGGTGAAAACAGTCATTTCTTGTTCTCATCCATTGACCTGAATTACAAACCTACCTTCAAACAGATATTTGATTCTAAAACCTCTACCATTGCTGCCTTCCTAACAATTTACAATACTGCAATACGTAGGGCCACTGATGAACTCAAAAAGAAACATATCCTTACCTGTCTTCATTCCACCTGCCAAGAAGTGGTGGTCCCCAAGCTCCCCTCCATTGTCACTTGGGAGGACATGAGGCGCCTTCTTATTGAGGAGTTTGGAGGAGATCTCAGCTTGAAATTCAAGAAGGATGCATTTATGCACATTATCTTTAAGCCCAAGGAAACCCTGGCTGAGTTTGTGGATTGCTTTTACATTAAAGGCCAGCAGTTAATCACCAGCCAACATTTAACTCTCCCGGAAGCTTACACGGCTTGCTCAAATGATTTGAAAGTGAACCAGCTTCTATATCTAAACTTTAAGGCGCACAAAGCTTCTCTCACTTCCATGAATAGTATTAATATGCTCTTACAAGACATGCATTTTACCCATGGGGGTACTGTGGCACGTGAAAATAAAGCCAGTAATGCCAGGACTACCTCTCATAAGCCGCGCATTATGACACTGGGCTCAGGTGGACAGACTAAGAGACAAGTTTGTCATAACTATGGCCAAATAGGGCATCACTTGCGTACTTGCACTAATCACTGAGTGGAAGGATGTGACCCCAAGGAACAGGCGTAAAAAAGAGAGCTTAGCTTAGAAACAGAGACGCTTTCTGCTGACCAATATCCCCTGTCTCCCCCTGATCCTCCTTCTGATGAAAAATCTCTGTCTTTCTCTGGCCTAACTATTCCACAATCTCTCCAGTGATTCAGACCCTAAAGATTCTTATAGTAAAGAATCTGATAGTTATGGCTACTCTGTTCTGGCTGTTCCAGAAAATGTCTCTGTCACATACAAGCTTTGCTCTGGGAAGACCTTCACCACTTCTTTAGTACCTGCAAGTGAAGCCAAAGCCATGGTGGCTTGCCCTTACCTAGCCCAGGCCCATTGACCTTCTGTATTTGTTGATTCTTCTGAGGAAGCAGCCAAGATAGCTGAAGCTCTCTTACAAAATGTAACTTTATCTCTCCCACTACAGACCGGTTATAGGGAGATTCCTGCTTTTAGGTGCATGTTAGCTAAATGGGAAAGGGAGCTAGAGGCTGCACAAGACGTGCTGACAGTCTTGCCCCCCTTTGGGAAAGATACATCCCGCATGGAAGTATCAATCCAAAAGGTTAAAATCAAAGCCATTTTGGACACAGGTTCTCCAGTTGACGTAGTATCTTCAAAGCTAATGAAGAAACTTAAACTGGCTCCTGATTTCAACTACACTCAGTTGTATAGCACATCTGGCATAGCACAAACACAGGCCATTGGTGCCTACTCTGCTCTACCCATGAGGTTTGGGAAACTCCTCATTGCTTTCCCCGCTGTAGTCCTTGAGAACAAAAGCTATGATCTCTTGGTTGGTACACAATTCCTTTGAGAGTATGACAGGATTGTGAACTTACAAGATGGATATCTTTCACTCTTAGCATATGAGGTCCCTTTGATTTTTGAGAAACCTCTGCGCCTCCCAGGAAAATGTCTTAAAACTTGTGTGCTTGAGTACCCCACAGGTATCTTTTCTCTCAAGTATAGGACTCACTCCTCCAAAATGTGCACCCCCCTCCTTCCTGCCCTGCAGAAAAAGGGGTACCTCCTCTTTCCCCAGCGGCTATCATTATTCCCCTGGGCTCTCAAGTGGTGATTGATTATCAGATTTCTTACAAACTACCTGAAAAGTTGTTCTTGGAACTCTACTCACCTGAATCCCTAAGCCATAAAGAACCCTGCCTGTGTCTTAGGATTCTAGATTAAACCCACAAAGAGCCCATCCAATTACTGCTTGCCAACCTGATGGCCCTGCCCATGAAGGTGACCCAAGGCCATATTGTAGGGCATGGTTGTATACTGGGAGCAGAGCAAGTGGCCTCCCTCTATCTCTTTGGACTTTTAGTGATTTCAATCTACCTGAAGACAATCCTCAAGTCCTCTCCTTATTCACCGCTGCCAACTTCCCCCAATTGTCTCCCATCCAACAAAGAGACGTGTTGGACCTGCTCAATCAGTTTAGTGACATCTTTGCCTCTGGACCTACGGACCCTGGCCTGGCTAAAGGGGTCATTCATCAGATTGATACTGGGGATGCGCCCCCTTTTTGTGCCAAACCATACCGCTGTAGTAGGGTGGAGAATGCTCAAGTGTCTAAAGAACTCAAACAACTACTAGATGCTGGGTTACTGGCTCCTTCCCAAAGTCCTTGGGCTTCCCTGTTATTGGTCTTCAAGAAGAAGATGGAGAACATTGCATTGTAATGAACTATCACCGCCTGAACTCTCTCACTAAGAAAGACTCATACCCCTTGCCCAGAATTGACAATGCTCTCAGACGGTTGGGTGGTTCCAAGTTTTTCTCAGCCATGGATCTAGCCTCTGGATACTGGTTAGTTGACCTATCTTCTGGAGATAGAGAAAAGGCCGTGCTTATCACCTCAGAAGGTCTTTTTGAACCCACTTGTATGCCCCAAGAGCTCTGAAATGCCCCTGCTACATTTTAACGGGATATGGAGTCCATCCTACAGACCTAAAGCTCTCTTGTGTCCTCGTGTACCTTGATAACATCACCGTATTCAGTGCTACCTTTACCAACCACTTGGAACACCTCAAGGCTGTCTTTGTCAAGATCCGCAAAGCTGGCTTGAAACTCAAACCCTCCAAGTGCTCCTTCTTTAAAGAACGCCTTGAGTTCTTAGGTCATGAGGTCACTCAAACTGGAATCTGCCCCATGAATAATAAGATGGAAGCCAATGACAATATGCTACCTCCCACAAATCTTTGAGAGGTCAAAGTATTCCTTGGTATGATGGGCTACTACCAACATTTCATACCTGATTTTGCTGAACTGAGTGAACCCCTTGTCCAACTGCTTTGCAAAATCCCCTTTGAGTGGACTGACAGCCAACAACAAGCATTCAAAGAGTTGAAGGCCAAGCTCAAAGAGGCTCCTATCTTGGTCTATCCTGATTATGATAAAGAGTTTACTTTGTATACTGACGCTAGTGGAGTAGCTGTGGGTACCATCTTATTCCATCTTGATGATGAAGGCGTGGATTGGCCTGTAGCCTACTCTTTGCAGGTCCTTAATAAGCACAAGAAAAACTACAGTGTCACTGAAAAGGAATGTCTGGCGGTGCTGCATGCTGTAAAACAGTTCAGGCATTGAATCTATGGGACCCACTTCACAGTGGTCACAGATCACTCCTCCCTCAAATGGCTGCAACAACTAAAGGAGCCTGAAGGTCAACTAGCGTGTTGGGCTCTGCGTCTACAAGGGTACAATTTCACTGTGTTACACTGTCCTGGGGCCCAACACCAGAACGCTGATGGCTTGTCAAGGATGCTAATTATAGCTATTCACCCCGCTGACACTGATTGCATATATGAATTAATATGGTATCCTGACTCTTGGACCACTGAACCAGAAGACATTTACTTGACGCTACAAACCCTATCCAAGGACACTATAATTTGAGATAAGCAACTCTTCAAAAGGTCAACAATGACTACCTACCCTATGTTTGACCTAGAATGAGGATATACATTATTCTCCAAGCTCACATTGACACTGTGCATGGGGGTATAGCCAAAACTCATGACTGGCTATGCAAGAACTTCTATTGGGAGAACATGCGCCTTCTAATCCCTGATGTTCTTGCCTCCTGTCATTTGTGCCAACTCCAAATCCAACGTCCTTGCCCTTCCCAACACCAGTTTAATCTCATCCCCCTAAGCATGATTTTCACACTGTGAGTATTGATGCTGTTGGGCCTTTCCCTTGGTCTAGGTCAGGGTGTCAATTTATCTTAGTTGCCATAGACCATTTTAGCAAATGGGTTGAAGCCAGATCCACAAAAGATATAACTTCTAAGACCACTGCTAATTTCTTGCTGCAAGATATCTTCTACCAACATGGCTGCCCTCAAGTCCTGCTTTCTGACAATGGCACCAATTTTAATGCTTGCCTCATCACGTCTATTGTCAAAGCTATGGGTACCCACCAATCTTTCTCTGCGTCATATAACCCTTCAACTAATGAAACTGTCAAACAAGCCAATTCCTCCCTGGTGTTCATAAAGAGGAAACTCACGCTCTCCAACGCTGCTAATTGGGATATGTTCCTCCCTGCTGCCCTTCTTGCTTACCAACTCAGTAGACAGCAAGTAACTGGCCAGTCCCCTTTTGCTATGCTGTATGAACGTGAAGCCGCTGCCCCCTCATTCTTGGGACCCCCCTTGATTGAAGTTGATGCATCTGAAAATCCTGAGGCCCATGTTAAAGACTTAACCAATTGTATCATTGACATCCAAACGACATCTTATTCCACTGCTTACAAGGTTAAGGCTCTGGAGCTCTCCTCATCCAATGCCGCTAGAGCCCCCCTCCCTAAGTATCAAATAGGCAATCTGGTTCTCTACTAACAGAATTGTACAGGTGGTAAAGCTCATAAGCTGGATTCCCTCTGGGTTGGGCCCTGTGAAGACATCTTTAAAAAGGGTGTCAAGTATACCGTGAAATTGCTGTCTTCTGGATGTCCCTTTGCCCACATTCACTCCAAATTTTTCTTCAAATATCAACTCTGTGTCCAATCTTGAGGGGGGATATTGTAAATTGCGCCATTAATGCTATTTTCATATGGCTTTCAAATATTGATAGCAGCAAAGATTTGACTGGTTTTGCTTTTGAGTTCAGAAATTCCTTGCCTTCTGCAAATGGGTCTGGTCTAATATCCACCCATTCCAGATTATCATACCTGTCTTTGAATGATTCTGGTATGATCTCATCCCAACATGACCCCCTAAGCCACTTTGTCTTTCTAATGAGTGATCACTGTCCCTTGTCTACTATTTAAGTAGAATCAAATCTCCTAATAAAGACAAGTTTATCCACATTTGTGTTGGCTTTAATAATCTTCAAGCTTTTTCTTTTGCCAAAAGGAAGTCCTTATCTTGTATTTCAGGAAATTAATGTATGTGCCCTTAATTTTGCCCTGAAGGCTAACCCAAGGCTAGCTTCCAACCTCAAATCTTTTGTTATAAAGATTTCCCGCTGTGTCCTCCTGAATGTTGTCCCCAGGAGCCAAACACAACAGCCATCATTCCACCCCTTGTGGCTGTGTAGCTTTCCCATATAGTATATTAATCACGTTATTCCACAATAAACAACATCTTATTTTATTAATTTCTGTTATTTCTATTGGACTGTTGCCTTCCCCAATCAAATACTGAACTCTAATTGGTTTAGTTGAAACAGTGGTAACACAGGTAGGTTAACAACCTACTTAAATAAAAAATTCCCCCAAGAAAGGACAGAGTACAGGCTGTATGGCTCTCCCCATCAAGAAACTTTCCTGCCAATCCCCAAGGGGGACATCCCCAACAGGTATGTCATCTACCAAGATCAACTGGTACTTACAAGAGTGTACAAGCAACTCCATCTTGGGCAGTGCAATGCAAGCATCATCCCACCCCAAATGAATCTGTCCCAATGCATGCTCAACCTCTAGCTTGAATCTTTTGCAGGTGGTGTCAAATGGGCTGACATCCTCAGTTGGCTCCACTCTATCAAAACCCACCTCTGTATCTTCCAAGTACCTGAACCCATGTGGGTTGCCACTGCTTTGGGTTGTCTTACGGGGCCTGCTGATGTGTAGTTCACCAACTGGGTCAGCAAGAAATGAATACCACTTGGGCGTTGTTCAGGGACGCCACAATGTCCCGCTACAGTAAAACCTTTCACCCATTGTGGTGGAAACCCCCTCCTGGTCATTAAACAGACTGGGTCTGTCCCTGAATATTTTGCTGCCTGGCAACAAGCTCTTGCCACCGCCTCAGAAGCTGTGATCAATGGAAACACCATGCTCCTTACATTGATAGTTAATGAGCTCAAACCTCATATCTGCAAGTGGGTTCTTGTAGGTTGCTGCACCTCCATCAACGGCTGCTACAAGGTCATTGTAGAGGCCAACAATCAGGCTTCAATGGGCTTCCACAGATTCAACGACACATCACCCCAATCCTGTCCTGCACCTGGCAGTGCCCACGACCAAGTAGGCTGCCGCCAGTCCCGCAAACAGGAAAATGTGATTAAATTTCACCGCAAGGGGGAACTCCAGGTAGCACAAATTGAGGACCAGAGAAAAGCCTTGGGGTTGTAGCTACAAGAGAACCTACAGCCCACTTGACCCTCACTCTCAACCCCTCTTTGCAAAGAATTTCTGCAACTATAATGTGCATGAAGTTGAAGCCCTCAACGTCTTTCAGGTCCACAGTGACAATCCTGTTCTCCAAGCAAGCCACTCTTCAAATAAAGTAACAAACTTGTCCTATCCCTTCTGTTTCCATGGGAACATCCACAAATTACTGGTAGATACTGGGGCCAATCACACTATGATTAATCAGACATTTGCTGACTCTCAACAGTTAGACCAAGTGCCAAGCAGGTTCAAGGCAGTACAAGTGGCTGATTACCGTAGAGTGGCAATTACTCATGAGACAGCACCCTTCTCTGTGAGAATGGGGAACATCCAGGTTAAGCTTGCAAGACCAATCATGGCAGGGCTCAGCCACAATGTCATTGCTGGCCTTGACTGGCTTTGGCACAACTGTCCCTACATTAACTAAGATATGTCTGTAATTACCCTCAATAGAAATGGGATGGGCTTTCAGATGTATCCTGTTGAAATGAGCAAGTTACTTCACAATACCGTGTTTGTCATAATAACATAAACAGGCTTGTATGACTTCAGGGGGAAAGTTGACTTTAACCAATGCTCAGTCAAATAATCTGCACTGAACTACCTGCGGCCCTCCCCTTGACCACTCCACCTCCACCAGCACTTGCCACACTCCTTGAGGAGTATAAGGATGTTTTCAGTGAAACACTGGACCAACTACCTCCTCCCTGGGAAATCCAGCATGCTGTAAAACTGCAAGGGTTGCTCCCCAAAGCATGTTTTCTCTATTGTTTAACACCAAAATTAGATGAGACCCTCTGCCAGCACCTTGTAAACACACTCAATAAGGGCTTTATTTTCCCCTTGCTCTCTTCATACGGGGCAGCTGTCTTCTTTGTAGCTAAGAAGGACGGGTCCCTTTGCCTGGTAACAGACTACTGCGCCCTAAATGAGGTGACAGTCAAGAATAAGTACCCCTGTCGCTGATTGACAACCTTTTTGATATGCTTGCAGGTGCAAAGGTTTTTAGTAAGATCAATCTCATTGCAGGGTACAACCAGGTCCGCATTGCACCAGGGGATGAGGCAAAAACTACCTTCTGCACACACTACAGGTTATTTGAGTGTTGGGTCATGAACTTTGGAATGATCAATGCTCCTTCCACCTTTGTCATGTTGATGAACAAAGCATTTGAGGAATTGATTGGGGAATGTGTTGTTGTGTACCCTGACAACATTATTGTCTTCAGTCAAGATCAAACCACACATTTCCAACACCTCTTTTCTGTTTTTGACACCCTTTTTAAAAATCAATTGAAGGCTAAACCCTCCAAATGCAAGTTCCTCAGGTCAGAGCTGCTGTTCCTTGGGCACACCATCTCTGCTCAAGGGATAAAGCCTTACCCGCCAAAATCAAGGCAATCACAAGCATGTCACCCCACACCAATGTGGGCGAGGTGCATAAATTCTTAGGCATGGTTGTCTACATGCACAAGGTTATTCCCAATTGCAGAGAACTGATTGCATCTCTCACTGAGCTTCTAAACACTAAGCAGTGCTTCAAATAAACTCCTGTCATAGATCAAGCCTGTGAGATGTTGAAGTAAAGACTTACAACTGTGCCTTTATTACAATTTCTCAATCAGAGCCACCAGTGTCAAAACAACAGGCTCAACCCGCCAGCAAGGTTCCAAGTAAGCAGATTTGTGACCCGCAATCTGATTACTCGGCCACTCAAAGCCAGACTAGGAAGTCAACTCAAATTGCCAAATCCAACAACATGAACAAGATATACCCTACAGTGAATATCTTGTTTTAGCGCTTGACTCATTACCAGGATCAAGCCACCCCCTTCTTCCATCCAGCTGTGTGATCACCAATCATGTTCCTGTTATCCTTGATTCAAATGAACTATATAATCACTATCTCACAATAAAGATTATTATCTATCTTCTAAATATTTTCCCCCTTTAACTCTGATAAAACAGCACAGTTACAACAATAACTAAAATTCCAGCACCATGCAACAAAAGCATACTATGTACTTTATAAGGAATGATTGTCCATAACAGAAGATTTATTTCTTATTGGGGAGGGCTGTCTGCTCCATTATCTGCAATCACTAGCAAGAAAACAAAAAATTTATAAAAACCCCTGAGAGAACAACAATCCCACCAATTGAAAAAACAAATAATCACAAGCCTATCTTACATCATCACCATTGAGAAGGGATCTACAAGCTAGAGACAGATACTTTCAATTATGAAATTGAAGGAGTTCTCAGGATTAAAAAAACAGAAATAATTACCCCACTGCTGTGTATGAATCAAGAAACTGCCTGAAGATGAACAAATACACCCAATTTATGATAAGAAGTTGATAGCTTTTGTTCATTTTCTAATGAAATGATGCTGCTATTTAGATATTTGCACAAATATTCAAACTGCTAACCAATCACAAGTCATTAGTACTTTTCAAGACTCAAAAAAACCAATCTAGACAACAAGCTGATTAATTGAACCTCATACAAATATATTCAATGATAATTGAGTATAAACTAGGCAAGGAACTACTTTATGCAGACGCCTTATCAAGGCTATAGAGTAAGCACTTACTTTGCGCTAATGGAGAGGACTTTAATTGGCTCATGTTAATAATAAGGAATCTTTAAGAGGGGTTCCCAACTGATACATTGTCGTAACTGTGCTGTTTTAGCAGAGTTACATGGGGAAAAATATTTAGAAGATAGATAATAATCTTTATTGTGAGATAGTGATTATATAGCTATTGTGAATCAATGGATAGCAGGAACATGATTGGTGATCACACGGTTGGATGAAAGAGGGGTTGGCTTGATCTTGCTAATGAGTCAAGCGCCAAATCAAGGTATCCACCATGAAGGATCATTGTCTGTTCATGTTGATGGATTTGGTAATCTGAGTTGACTTCCTAGTCTGGCTTTGAGTGACCAGGTAATCAGATTGCGGGTCACAAACCAGCTTGGTTGGAACCTTGCTGGCAGATCAAGCCTGCAGTTTTGACAACATTAATAGAAATATAAGTAAATTATCTTAAGAATAAACAAATGCTCAAAAACATATATGGCACTCTACACCACATATTATCAAGAGCAACACAGTGCTCTATGTACTGTCAACACAAACAATTTTTAAGGATTGACAATCCTTTCAACTTGAATTTATTGATGAATATTGAGAAAAAGGAACAGAACTGTTGGTTACTAGACCATCTTTATGAAATTAGGACCATCTCCTTATCCTGGCCTTCTCAAATCTTAGTTGGGACTCTTGGGTGGTTTAAAATCCTTCTGTGTATCATATCAATTTTAAAAATTATTTGGATTAGCAGGCTTCTAGTCTCACCTTGATGTTAATACAGGAATCACTCAGGGAATTGAACCCTGAACTTTTGGAGCTCTCAAAACCATCTAAAATCAATGCTGAATTAGTTAAAATCAAGAGCAAAAACTTACTGCTGGGTCTGGATGCAAAAGCAGGCTCCTTAAAGCAGCTTGAGCATATATAGCCAATTGTTTTAAAAATCAACCACTTAAGCAACCACAAGTCCATTACATCAATTTTGAAAAGGAAACGGCCAATAAGACAGCTAACTAAAATATGAGCACCCACAAGATACAGTCAACTGCAAGATCCTCTAATCAGTATGCAGAGTAAAAGCTTAGCACACAAACAAGATGGAATAACTACCAGACCACAGCCTTCAATATTCTGGTTCTTAATCAAATTTCAGGCTTGGCTGCTGCTAGCTACATCCTGTAAGTTTGCTGGCAGCAGTCAGACCAAAATGACCAAGCAGCTAAACAAGCCATGGTAACCAATACATCTCCAAATTCACCACACACTGTTCCACTCCCCCATACCAAACTTTACAGTATTTAGTCAGAAGCACTGGGAGCTCAATCAGTGCTCTAACAACTTCAATTCCTGGATTAATAAATTTGGTCTCTATATTCTTTACTCAGTAAATTAGTAGTTTCAAAATTAACCTCCCAATGATCTGGAAGCAGAAACTTCTTCTGATTCTGTTCTGTTTAGTTCTATAGACCCCTGTTGCTGAAGCTTGTGAATTTTATTCTGATATTTGAGTCAAGTACACTACAAAATCTTTGGCTTGGGATTGTTTTTACACTAAGAACCAGTTCTCTCCCACTTGTGATAAACAACACCTCCACCTTATTTGCCTCCTCCTTTGTCTCCCCCAGTGGTTCACCCAGGAGCTCCTTGGTATGTATTAACTTATGTGGCAGTATACTATGGGTTGATCCATTTTGCTCCATTCTTGGGTTCATATAAACTCTGGGGGTATCTGGTGAACACTTTAATGGTTAGCATTCCTGTAGGTTCTTTGCTAGTAGGCTTTCATCCTTCTGCTCTTCTACACTACTTGGGTTCCTTCCTTTCTCAGGAATTAATCCCTGGCACAATTGACACAATAATTTTCTACTACAGAGATCTGGGTCACACCCATAGCAAGAATATGCATAAAATCTTAAGACTAGCTACTGATAGTCCAACATATTAGACAGCATCAAAGAGGTGCTAAAAAGCGTGAAGTATGCAAGAAGTATGATACTCTAAGGCACCACCAAATCAGTGATGCCAGTATAAATGACCCAATTATTTAATGTATGAGCATCAGACATTGTGGGACCTATACCAGGAGGGGGAAAAGCAAAAAATACATGATCTCAGCTATTGACTATGCAACTAGGTGACCTGTAGCACAATCTAAAAAAGAACATAAAGGGAATGATTTAAGATGCTTCATTAGCAAATAAATCATAGCCAAGCTTTAAACCCATGAACTCCAAATTGCAGATGGGGAACCTAACTTGGAACCATCAACACCAACATCTACCTCACCAAAAAATGGCATAAAACACACAGTTGCCAGCCCCTACTATCCACAAGCAAATGAAAGGGTAGAAAATTTGAACAGCTTTCTTGTAAAAGCTCTTAGTAAGTTGTCTGCCAATGATCCATAGCTTTGGAACAACATGCTTTCAACAGCACTAATGGTGTGCCAAACACTAGTCAATAACAATACAGGCAAGAGCCCATATGAGCTTGTTGACAGGCATGAAACTACCATCATAAGTACTAAATTAGGACCTCAATTACTTCTATCTAGGAAAGTACCAGCAGACAACAACCCTGACGTACAACATGCCAGAAAATACCAAGAGGCTAAGGAAAAGGAAAGAGTTGAGAGAAAAGCAAAACCACTACAACAAGAACTCTTCCAAGTTAGGGATGAGATCTGGGTTGTTAATTACAATGCACACAAACTGGAACCAGGACTATGGGGACCAGTAATTGCCATAGAAGTCAAACCAATCACCACTTCCTTCATCAAGAAAATTGGCACTTGTACCAAACTCAAACATATGCACCATGATCAACTCTGCCTGTGCAAAGCAAGAACAGAACAACATAACTCCTAACTTCTTGTCCCTGACGCAAAAATGGATTGATACAAAGCACAAATTTCCAACACTCTCAAGAACATCCCTAAGGTTCCACCCTCCAGTACCCCAGGGGGAGATATTGCAACATTTCAACTACTCCCTCTTGAAAATTAATTCTCTGAGTGGTTCCAAAACTGATCATTAAGTTGCTGGGACTCTTATTAGCTGCCTGTCTTATATAAAGATCAAACCTTTCAAATCCTAAATAAAATATTACCCAGAAAAACCCCATGACTATCATGAGGTACATGAACAGCATGTGGCTTCTCACAGTACTATATAATCCTCTAAATCTATATCAATAAATTATCATTTGCCTCTTAAATTTTCTTTTTATTATATTTATTATATTTCAAAGAAGTATATACTTGACAACACCATACTTGAATCCCACTAGCATGCTACCCCCTTGTGGATTAGTTGGTCTCTTTCACATTATATTAGCTTTCTTGGTATTAAAACTGCTATCTTATTCTATTCTGTGTTTTTCTGGTCTATTATCTTCCTAAATTCAAATAATGAACTATAATCAGTTTGGTTGTATCACTGGCAGCAGTGACAGGTAGCTTAGAAGATACAATTAAAAAGATAGGCTTCAGCTTAATCAATACATTACTTCATATGGCAGTCACTAAGGAGCTTTCATAAGTGCTAAAAAAGGTGAGCATCTAAAATGAGCAGCTAATCAAAGGAGGATTAGTTGCTTGATAAAATATAGAAGCATATAATATCTGTGGTTATCAAGAAATTTTATTCCGCATCTCCTGTCCTGTGCTGATAGAGAAAAGTGTATAGTTTAGATTCAGAACCTAAAGGTGAAAATGCGGGATTGTCAAATTCTTTTGCGTAAAATCACTAACTTACTGGAGTACTCTTCATCCTTTTATATAAGAAGATAGGTTGTTCTGGGATGAAATTTACTCCATTGAGTTGGTGAGTCCACACAAAAGAATTTGAAAATCCCGTATCTTTACTTTTAGGTTCTGAATTTACATAGAAGAATTAGTATACCCTATCACCAGGGTACCATATTATGCTTAAAACTCTCACTTGACCAGTCAATTTATTTTCAGACTTTAAGTTTTAACCTTTAGATTTAGGGATCTATGCCTTCAGTGGTGTGGGATAACAATTTTTACTTGATTCAACAACCCAGCTGCCGCTGTATATCAAAATATACAGGAGTGCTTGATCAGCTGTGCCAAGAAAGTTTGATTTTGTAACCTCTCCCAACTCCCTTTATATAGTAGAACATCATACTTTCTAGAAGAACCAAGTTCAACTTCAATGGAAATCTCTCATGTAACCACATTCAGCACTGGCTCAAACCTTATCTAGATTATGTCAAATATGCATTCCCTCTTAGTGGCACTGTGCTGCTTATGCTCCTGAGAGGGTGCCAAAGTATGACCTAGGTCAAAGCCAGGTACCAACCAGGTTGGGGCAACATTTCAGAGATACTAGTTCTATAGAAAAGAAAAAAGATTGTTGGGAAACTCTGAAAGGACTCATCATGGGTGATTGATAACTAGGGTAAAGCATGTTTTGCATCAATTCATAGGTCACCAAGGTAGCTCCATCATCTAGGGGGCTATTTTGCATGGTAATCTTTAGTATGAAAATATCCTGGATATCACAGTGTCATGCCCTGCCCCAAAGGGCAGGCTTTTTAGAGTATTTTATTTGTTTTTGCTTTGGTTAATATTTTGCTTATTTTTAAATATTTGAAATTTTAATTTAAAGAGTTAATAATTAAGTATTTTAAGTTAGCTACCTTGTTTTACTCTTATTCATGATTGAATTATTGTTGTTGTCCCAATCTTCTTCCCAGCTATTATATTAGCTTTATATATTATACTTTAATTTAGAATAATTTTCACAATTTACTTACTTTTCAAGCCTCCTGCTTATGTCAATGCCGCTCTTCCCCAGCTTATGTGCTGATCTGCGGTTTTTACTGGGTTTCTGCTGTCCCTTTTCCTAGCAGGTTCTACCCAACTTTTTCCAGTTGCTCCTATTCTTGGCTGCTTTCCCCATGACTATCATTCACACAACTGGCAAAGACTTTTCTATAAATAAAGAGCTTGTGAAGAGTAGGCTTTAAGCCAAAATTTAAGTGATTTCTACCCTTCAAACATTTATCAATCTTTAATTTGAGATCTTAATGTTTAGAAATTTATATATTTTTAGTAATTCATTTTTTAAGTTTTTCCTTTTTGCTTCTTGAATAGATGGAAGTTGTAAAACAGCAAGCCTTATGCTTGTTGTATCCATTATTTTCCCTTAAGGAATCTTTTAATAGTTATATGTACCAGTTTGCTGATGGAGAGTATCCCAATATTGACATTCCCTTTGTTACTAATTGTTCACTATTAAATACCTTGTTTTATCTTCTTTGCTTAGGGGTTTTAAACGCTACCACTCCTTTTGTAACTCAGTACAGTAGTTTTAAAAGCTATGGCAACAAGCAAAAATAATTCAGATTTAAACAAAATCCAAGTTGCGCGAGATTCAGGATTCAATTAATTTAAATATTTTTGGTTAATAAATGAAGTGTCAAACCAAAAACAAAATTTCACTAGCCCATTATATGAAATTATATCAAACAACAAGCGGTGTAGTTCAAATCACAAACAAAATGAACTGACATAACAAGTGAAATGGATGGATGCTATTCTGGAGTATATTATAATCCAATCAGGATTCATATGAGACACTGACAGAAGGACCAAAATGAAACAAAATCCAAGCAATCTAAAAACAAGATTCCACAAGCACAAAACAAAATGAACTCACACAAGATGTGTAGTATGAGCAGCCTAAAATAGAAAAATAAAAGTATAACAGCCAATCAACAGCTATTCAATTTAGGAACAAAGGCACTTTATTCATTTTCATGGATCCTAATTTGTGTGAAATGGTTTTGAGAACCTTCCAAATATTGAATGGTGATAATAATAAAAATAAATCATAAAATTTTAAATTTCTACTTTTAGTGATTTTATCCTAGGTTTTTTACAATGGTTTTTAAAAGCAATATCTTTGACGGCGCCAGCAGCCAAGCCAGCAGCAGCCAGACCAGCTTTAATGGAGGCAAGGCTCAGAACGTGGAGGCACCTGTTTACACCCAAGCCTTTGAGGCAGGTAACAAGGAAGCTGTCCTGTTACTGTCCCCTGATCCATATGACTTTGACTTTTTCAGTAGTCACCCAGTGTCTAGCTCTGCCCCTGCTTCCGTACCACCCCCCACACAAGCTGCCCACCAACCAATCAGGATGGCAACCTTGATTTGGAACAACTTCCTGCCGCCAGCCAACCTGGCCCCCCTTCAGCCAATCAGGCTTCAGCTCCTGCCGCTCAGCACCCCAAACACAGAATAATCACTGCCCAAATTCTTCAGGAAATTATGGCACTAAACCTGCAGGGTCTGTCCTGGGATCAGATAGCCAGTCAATTAAAATTCACCCGGGCTACTGTCATGCGGGAATTCAACAACCTGATGAATAAGGGAAATCTGATTAGGACGGCCAAGAAGCCAAAGAAGGCCACAGAGTCCCAGATCAATGAGGCATACCCAATAATGCTTGACCTCCTCCAGCGGGACCCCAAGCTTCCCTTGACCCAGGTCCGGAAGCAACTTGCACACCATGGCATTTGGGTGTCTGAGCGCATGATGCAGCTCTGGATGCACAGAAAGGTGGCTTCAATTAGGGTTCTTAAAAATTTTGCCGGCAACCAATGGGATGGCGCTGAGGATTCCCTATATAACACCGCAATTGAATCATCCCTGGTCAGATGCTTGACAAGTCTAACAGATGACATCATGTTTGTCTTGTACTACAAGTTATCAATTGCATTTGACAATTTTGGTGAGCAATGAAAAGCCGCCACCAAGAATGAAAGGAAGAAGGTCAAAAAGGGGACATTCATTGGTGCATTTCTGGCTGTTTCAGCCAAGGGTTTTGTCTACTATTGGACAAACCCTGATTTCATTGATGGGTACTCATACGGCCACATCCTTGGTGGATTGCTCAACTCCTGGGATGGCTTGAATTTCAAATACCAGGTTTTCTTGAGCCACCAGATGAAGGGTAGCTCTACCGCCCTTGAGGCCATCCAGCAATGCGGGCACCAGGTCTCAGTGTACCCAGCTGGTCACGCCAACGTCCATCTGGAAGATTTTGTGTTCTTTAATATTGGAGATACACTCTGGGAGTGCCACCCTCAGGCTTTCAACAACCTCTATCTTGGGGTCCTTGATCACAATTTTCTCTTTGGTCACCAAATAGTGGCTGACTTGTTTGCGCAGATGGTTTTCCATGTGAACATGGGCAACCAATCACACAAGGATAAGCGCCTCCCACCCCGTGCCACAGCCACCTACCAGCCCATCCAGCCAATGACTGATGAGGAGTACAATGAGCGGTATATGGCGGTCATCACGTGCAATCCCCCTGCCTCCACCCCTGCCACCAACGGCAACAGCGCCCATGTTGACACTAAAAATGTCAACAGTGGCCATGTTGACACTTTGTTGACATGGCCACTGTTGGCTTGAAACTCTAAATCTCCTATGTTTTTTGCTAGTCACGCTAGCTTAATTCTTTTTTTAAAGCGTTCAGGGGTGCAAACCCAGAAAACACAACAAAATTGTGGCCATCTCAACACAATTTAATATTAAGCTTAATAAAAAACTCAATTTAACC